>JAGDQP010028242.1:0-24300 GCA_022664845.1 Lepisma saccharinum | reverse complement strand
TAATCAATACCTTTCCAGTTGCAAATATTTCCTAATAGATGGAATTAAACTGTAGTGGCGATCTTCAAAATTCATGAACAACTGAGTTGGAGTAGCAGGGCCATTATAATTTCTGTTGTGTCAGGATTTTTCTCATTCACTACAATTTGATAATTTGGCAGTAATTGTTGTTGGAACATTCGTACTTCTCTGTTCGTACAACCTCCTATGTTTTCAATATGAACACCTGCTTTACGACACAGCTCATTCGCCCTATCAATCCACATGTTTGGGTATCTTTTCGTATTTTGCAAAGCTTGTAATAGTGAACGATTGCCATCCGCTTTCCGTGAGTCAAAATCAAACTTTGGAGAAGACAATAAATATCATTTCGAACCTGGATCGTACCTGCTAAAGGAAACAATCTTTTGTCCACTAATTTATTCGTGTGTCTATTACCTACGCCCTGGCCAAATCTTGGGTCAATCCAATGGAAATTAATTTTAATTTTCTCAAACAAAAAACTCTCATTGAAATTAAGAACATTTTCTAGCTTTTCCAAAATGACTTTATGAATTTGAATTTGAATTTGAATTTATTTTAAGGCCTTTAGGCAGCTATGGCTCAGGCCGTATGGATGATGATGGGATGAATTGGTGGAATGAAGAAAGTGGGAGGAAACGGGAGCACCCCGAGAAAACCCACGCACACGGTGTTTGTCCACCACAAATCCCACATGGCACGAGCAGGGATCGATCCGACGACCCCTAGCACCAGAGGTGAGCGCTCTACCAACTGAGCCACCGTGGCCCCATGACTTTATGAGTAAGTTCACTTCTCAGTCTCAAGGAAACAATAAATGGCATGCCGATAGTAGAATTTTCACTATCGATCGCTAATACTGCATATTCATATTTGGGAATTCTTGAATATGTTTTGTGGCAAACTCAAACTACCTATTTACACACTCTTCAGGGTCGACAATCGGTACTTAATTAGCGTTTTGCAACACTATTTCCCTGCCTTGATTACTTGAAGGCCGAAATGTGGAAAATTTCTCTGAGTGCTGGATACAATAGTAATGTCAGGGAAAGTTCATTTTCACTGTCACACATATTTTGTGTGGCCTTCCATGGTTTCTAGACGGAAGGTGCAACTCCATATATTTCACCTAACTTTTTAGTGCCTGTTCTTCTATATTATTAGGTTTGGCTTTACCAAAGAAATACTTAAAACAGGGGAAGCATTACTTGACGAGCCTGCTTTAACAAGTAAATTACGCTGTTGATCGTATACTTGAGCTGTAGTTGGCTGTCTTTGATTTGCGTTCCTTTCTGAGTGTGTGCCTTGTTTTACATTTAATTGCGTACACAACTCCTCTGCTGTAGGTGGAGTACAAAGGTTCACATTTCTAAAATCTTCATTGGTATTTTTTTCAAATAGCTCTAGTTGTCTGATTGCACGCTTCAATACATCATATTCAAAAGTCAGGGGAGAGTTCGAATTATGTGGCACAATAACAATTATTTTGATTAGCATTACCACAAGTTGAAATATGCACAATAGATGGTAGAAGGATAGCATTGAGTGTTGGCCTAACGCTACCAAGTAAGTCAGATAATGTTTCATTTTTTCTGACATCTACTTCCTGTAACAAATCCACTGCTGTATTTATTGCACTAGTAATAGAATTATTGCTTTCTTCTTGCATTGGAAGGGAGAGGGAAGTAATTGCAAGAAAATAAAATATTTCCATCACCTCATTTTGATCAAGTTATTGGCGCTCGCAGTAAAATAATTTCATCAAATTCATATGGAGGAGTTACCATTTCACTATTGCTAATATTCACATCGTCCTGTCCCCCATCACGCTCGAATTGACAATCATTTAGTGGCGGAATTCCAAACTCTACTTCACTTCAAAATTGTTCATGTTGATGATACTGCATAATGTTTCCATTATTGAAATTCATCTCTGCATTAGCATTCTGTACAACTGGAAAGGGAAGTATGCTTTCTAATTCCGTCAACATACTCATAACCGAATATTTTAAATAGAGGAGCAGCATCTAATCTATCTAAATCAAATTGGTGTTGATACCATAATTCATGGAATCGATCTTGCAACGCTTGAATCAACCTTCAAATTTCCTTGGAGCTGAATCAAACAGTGCCAGTATATCTCCTACCGATTGACATAATCTAATGCACTCTTCAACCCCGTCCCAGAATGTTAAGTAAGGTAGAAACTAAAGTCTCTACTTTCAAGTTCTCATGTAGGGCGAAAGCCGCAACTATACGCGTAGCACATATCTCTCCATACCGCAAGTATACCGTTTCTATCTAGTATTTGTCCCTCTAATCACGGGGACAAGATATTATCAACAGGATCCATGTTTGTCTTCTTTCTAAAATATAAAAGAAACAACAACGTGCTTAAAACGGGGTTCTCACACCCGTACTTTAAACACAACTAACAACAAATGTTACTTGTTCAACCTTAAATATTTTTTAAGTAAAAAATGTTCGTGGAAACAATCAATAACTTTTTAAAAAGTCAAATACTAATAATATTTCATTTAAACATGCGTTAGTGTTATGTAAAGCTGATTTCTTACGTAATGTAACGGTAGGTGTTGAGGAACAAATTATTATTTCAAGGAAAACTAATAGTGGTTTTGTCATTGCCTTTTTATAATTTAAATCAAGTATTACATGTTTGGTCAATTAGTTAACTATCTAAAAATAAAATACTATGTTCTTGTTAACGACAAATGTTATTTCGACAGTGGTTCTTAAAAACTAAAGATTTTTTCTTTTTAAAAATCACATCATGTTTGAATCCACGTTTACTCACTTAACGTAAACTACATACCAACAAGTTTTCTTTATTATCTACAATTTTAGTGAAATTGACAATAACATTTTATATACTGTATCCTTTCCCATTCCTTTAACAAAAAGGAACATTTTGTATCACTATTTCTAAAATGTTCATGACTGCAAATTTTTGACAGCTTTCAAAAAATAAGAAGTGTATTACAAGTGTTTTCTAACATTTATGACACTTGTACAGCAAAGAAGGTGCACATTTTTTTTCGGACCATGATAAACATATTTATAACACTTATCCGAGACTCACTTTGTTCATTTAATATACAGAAACCTTAACAAAATTAACACTTAACCTGATTAATTCACTTTCCAAACCAACAAACACCAACAACAGGTTCCAATGAAAATAATTCACATTCTGTTTCTGCAGCAACAATAGATTCTCCTAAATTGTCTGAATGACAGGAAGAAAGAACGGTTATATTGTTACCTCAGAATATAAAGCACTCATTATATTTGTTTTTTTAAGAACAGAACACTCCCTAGACATATAACACAGTCGGGGCAAGAAAAATAAAATATCCGTGCACTGTTAGAGATCGTCATTCTTCAAGGCATTAGAATAACAAGGAAAGCAAAGTGTATTGTCTCAACGTTAGATCGATACCACACCCAACGCAATGGAGTAGATACCAAAGAAATCACTATGAACCAATTTCCCTATTACGTCTTTCCTCCATTCACCAAAAAGTAGACTGTATTTATGACTATTATTATGCGCTGACACGAACTCCGATTTAGGTTAATTTACCATAGCCGTCTAAGATTGCGTAGAGATCCAATTAAATAACTTACATGTTTATTTCATTAAAAAAATACATGATTCATGGGGAAAATATGTACATACGGTAGGGCATGAATTCAACTAGTTTATAGCTCTTTCCCTCGCTCCCCTCGACAGAGAAAAAAAATTAAGTCTAAACAGGAAATAAAACGTAGAAAAATATATAGTCAAAAATGTATGTAAAAAGATTACCATATAAAGAGCTTAATATGTTATTATGTAGTTCTTTTTTTGCTTTGTTCTTTCTGCAACTTTCTTTTGGTCTTTTTTCGTATATTCTGATATAAGGAAGACGAAATACACAATTACACCATTCATTTACATATTTTACCCTGCAGTCAAAAATTCTTACTAATAGTGTGTTATTCACTTTACAGCCAGACCAAATGCTAGATGTTACCATCCACACGAATTCACAAAAATGCACGTTTTTTGCAAATACAAGTATATGACGTTGGACTCGAACATTCTTACTATTTAACTACTATGAATATCCTTTTGCAAATCTGATAACACATCATTACGAAGATTATGTATTACTAGTGTCACCTACCCTCAATATGTAATATTGAGTCTAGGTTCCTATTATATGTATTAGTTAGTAAGGTTATAAATAAATCCCGTTGTTAGCAAGTTTATTGGTGAGGCACAAAAAAGCAAATACCTATTTCTTGTCGTTTTATAAAATATCTTTCTTTATTGTTTCTGAGTATTCAGAGGCCGCAAACACGTGCAAGTTAAATAATGTGTAATTGAAGAATATCTTTCATATTAGGAATTCAAGGACAAGAAAGAATACCTTATTTCATCTGCACGTGTTTCCAAATTCTTGAAAAGACTAAATCATCGTTAATCAGGTTTCACACACCTCAGGTCGATTTCTGCTAACAGCGACAGAATTTAAGAAAGCAACCTTGAGGGCAACCACCACCCACTTGATCCCAATTGGCCAAAATAAAGAGGTCATTCTTTCCCAATTGTAAAAATTAAACTATTTTCTACTGGCTATGAACATTTATCCATAAGCAGCATGTAGTAACAATTTACTATAAAAACCTGTCATTTGATACAGTGGTGGCCTGCCAATTGTGTCATCACCTACGAGTAACATTTCCGTCATCTGACCAGATTCAGCTCTGTTGGTATGCTGATGTTTGAAGTATAACTACAGAACCCGACATCGAAGTCAGTAGCTGCCCAGAGAATATTCAGAAAACCTGCTGCCACCTAGTCTACCAGAAGAACTGAAAATTTGCCTATGGAGACCAACATCATGCCGTCTGTCTATTAAGAATAAATTCTCCACCAATTAAAGTACACTTCTAATACACTTCTCTTCATCTCTAGCATCTTGCCTTCTGATGATGAGTTGGCCTCTGTTTACCTCTGTGTAAATATATCTGAATAACTAATTTTGTTAATGTGTCTACAATAATAGGATAGGAATTAGAATATGGCTCGCGTTCGTATCTCACTAATAATATAGCACCAACACTACGAAATGAACTGTTTACTTTCAAGTTTCCGTAATACTATGTACCAGGCGAATGTCAGTATTAACTTGTAATAAACTCATGGTTGTTACTAGCTTTATCCGCTTGTTCCTATGAAAATAACTGTTTTACTGTTTAAGCCGATGCTCTATTTCCATTCAATATACATATCATCGGTTTAAGATGACACTAGAGTTAATTGGTAATTCTTGCAATGTATGTAAATAGGTTGCGGAACCTCGTTTCTCATTAACGCAGTTACCAATCAGATTAGGTTTATTCTAAAACTTTCAAACTTCAATTCCGTTGAGCCAGATGAGAATATGGTATAATTTGGAACGATCAAACGAAACGTTG
Organism: Lepisma saccharinum; assembly: GCA_022664845.1. Lineage (NCBI taxonomy): Eukaryota > Metazoa > Arthropoda > Insecta > Zygentoma > Lepismatidae > Lepisma > Lepisma saccharinum. The sequence continues at coordinate 18,792 of JAGDQP010028242.1, read as the reverse complement.
TCCTGCAATTCGATGGGTCATGTGGTATATGAACAATTATGATGGACATTCCAAAATAGTAGCTTTGAAATATGGTGACGATTCAAATTGGCGTATATCGATCATAACTCTAAGCAGTATAACTCGGGTTGAAATTATCCGATTTGAGTAAATTTTATTTAAAAAAAGAAAAGATCATAAAAATTACGATGACCCAATTTACATGAAAAACTATGATGAACATCCCACAATGGTAGTTTTCAAACGTAACGGCTGTTAAAATATTTCAACGTTCCTAATATTTGAACTAAATCTGGGGAGAAACAGTGAAAGGTCACGTGAGCTGTTTTGGGGAAAGAGCTCCACTGGCCTTCCATTTCCTGCTGGGAAGTAATACGAAAATATTCAGTTTTGAAGTATAGTATGAATATAGGTTGAGAATCATGAAAAGACGAACAACTAGAAGGATGCATTAGTTGTAAACACATTATATAAATGCGAACAACACTTAAGTGAACAATATTCTGATCATACATTCTCAGAACAATAAAAGTTTAAAGCTACTAAAACACCTGGCCAGTTTCTTAGTTATTATTGCTTATTTTATTTTATTTTTACAAATATCTGACAAAAATAGTAATCCAGTATGATATACAAGAGACAATTTTCTAATAATATCAATAATGTATGAGGTAAAAGTAAAAACACTCCCTCTGGATCTTGAAAGACTACGTGGTTTCCTGCATAAGCACCTTGAAGTAGCTGCAGACAATAAAACAACAGAAAGTACCAGATACTGCAAAGAAAGTAGAAAATATTACAAATATGTATGTGCAAGGATGTATAATACATATAAAAATTGGGTACGTGTTTCAAATGTCGCGCTTCGGATAAAAGAAAAATTAGTAACAATGAAACAAATTATTAGAATGAAGGTACATTTGTACCACTGTGGAGAGTAACTCAGAAATGTTTTTAACAATGCATTAAGTGCCAGTTGCACTTGCGCAGTTACCACAAAGCTGTTAAAATCTTATCGCTTGTCTACCATTATCCAGTCATCATGTAGAATGTGTGCTTTAGTGTCATGGAGAACAAAATTATCGGTTCCTTCTTTTCCGCTGAGGCAACAGTGAATTCGAACAATTATTTAGACAAGTTGGAACAATATGCCTTGCCCCAACTCCCACCCGGAGCCACCCTCCATGTCATTTATCTCAGGCCGTCGGAGGCTACCTCGATGATCATTTCAACGAAAGATGGATTGAAAGTGGATCAAAGTTCATAACATGGCCCCTACGATCCCCAGATCTTAGAATGTGTGTGACTTTTTATTAGGGGATTTGTTAAGGACCAGATTTATCCCAGTTTGGTTCAAGGTCTGGATGACTTGCGTGAAAGAATTGTGGTTGCAGTAAGCACAGATTCTCCAGTTTCTTGAGAACGTTTGGATTGTGGCGGAATACCGTTTTGACATTTGCCGCGCAACTAACAGTGCACATATATAAGTTCGTTAGTTACCTTCATTTGAGAAGAGAAACTTTCTGAGTTGTTATATGTGTAACAAGTTTAGAAAATATATCTTGTTAAGTAAAAAAAAAGCTATTCCATTTTCATGTGTTATAGTCCTAAGCGGGAGACCCTGTACAAAAGTATATGTAAAAGAATGTGCAAACAAGGCACAATTACATATATTGGCTATCGGTTTTTATTTAAAGTGTACTAAAAGTGTTATATTTATTTGTGTTGTTTACCGGGTAACACAAAACTAATTTAATATATAAGTAGTCCAGATGCAAAATCTGTTATAATCATGAAATAAAAATAAGATATTTGTATCCTAGGTTTTATTCATACTTTATGTTTCAATACTTAGGTATGATGAACTTGGAAAACCAATTATATGCACTCTAAATCTCACAGGAAGAAATCCATTCACAGTACAAAGCATGCAAAACCAGTTTTCGTTAGTAGGATTGTATGTATTTTATATGGCATTAAAGTAAATACGTTCATTTCTAAATATATTGTTTTTGAATAGACAAATTTATTCTTGACCTATGTTCTGAAGACTTTACATTCACGCAGCATTTGATTTATACCCTTCAGGTGTTTATTTGTAACCTAACTATATTATTTTGAATAGACAAACTTGTCTTAAATATATGTTCTCAAAACTTCATTGACCTATGTAATTTCTGATCAGACTAATTTGAATCAGAAACCTAAGATATGTTCTAAAAGACGACTAAATTACACCACTTTTTACTGTTTTCGTCCCTGACTTCGTTATTCTGTCAAATAACTGAATCAGTTTTACGCAAACAGTTGTGTCTCCCAATCTTACTAATGAGCTTTGCTGTTTGTTTTTGGTAACAAGAAAGAACCAAGGTATAAAAACTGAAAAAGGGTGTTCGGTTTTAATGAGTATGTAGGGTCTAGAAACAACATAACGAAGTATATACCATAACATTCATTTCATTCTCAGAATATAGTAATGTTCTTTTGTGGTAAGAAATGTTTCGGTAGAGACAATGAGAATACACGAGATCCCTTAACTGCTTTACTACAAATACAATTTATATATTACGGTAAATTAAATTAATTATATTTAGCTTGTTTGGGAAGTACGGGTTATATGATACTTCTTTTGAAGTATAAGATACAGATAAATCAGGTAATTAGAAGTATTATTAGTTAAGGAGCTCCTACTCCAACAACAGGTAGAGAGTGAGAGGATGGGTGTTTTTATCCCAACAGGAGGTAAGGATTTAGGATGGTTACTCGCAACAGCAGAAAGATTTTTATGTTTTTTCATATTTAAAATTTTGATGGCTTTGGTAGATGGCGTTGGTAAGAGTGACGTCCGCAAGCATCTGACAGTTGTTGTTGTTGGCTGGTTGTTTGCTGTTGTTGCACGATACCATATGCTTTAAATTGCTGACAGAAATTAAAATCCAATACACCGTAATGGATACTGATTGAAAGGCACTACTTGTGGAGAGTACGTTCTACATCGCCGCCATCTTGATGTCCGCCATATCCAATACCAATTGATTTCTTAAATGGGAAGAGGTCGTGTAATATATCATTCTGGGCTAGAATTTTAACGGGAAATGCGTTTCTGAAGTCAGTCTTGCCGTAAATGTATTATCGTGAGAGGCAATGATTTGTGACACAAGTATTGCATAATGATGCAATGGTCTAAAAAGCACTTTTCGTTCTGAAATAACGAAGGAAATGAAACGCAAATTCATACATTTTTTTCTCGGTATTGTGCCCAATCAATATGGATTTATTTGTCTACATTTTATTTTTATTTTCTTCGTTATTTCAAAACGGGTGTTTTCAGAAATAGACTCACATACCTATATCTCTCACAATAATACAGAGATATTCTATCATGAAATTGTTTATTACCAAACTCACCAGATATCTCGATTTCCAGAATATCACGAAGTGTAGTTCACATTAAAGAATTTCATTCTATTTTATCTTCATAAAGAGAATCTTTTTGTTTGATTTATGTCTTACTCTATTCTTTTTTATAAAATCATTCCATTATACAGTTTAAACATTTTTGTTTCTGGCCGCACATTGTTTATATCCATAAATGTACTGAAATATTCTAAATCATTAAATATTTTACAAGTTAACATTTATCACCACAATTATAAATTAACAACAACTACCATTCGCGATCATGATATCACAACGTTATACACGTTACACATGCCTCTCTCAAAAAATATATTCATGAATATAAATTTTTCCGAAGCACCTTATGCTACATCACTTTGCATTTGATTTAACTGTGAAATTACTGTACTATGTATCTCATATATGTTATCATATTCACTATACTCTAAATTGATAAGCCCTGTATTGATACAGTATTTCGATATCAAATGATATGCCTTGTTATATAATTCCTCCGTTTCTTCTGCAACACCCGTTTTTATACACTTCTGATCTTGTTAAGCATAGATTTTTATCTCTGTATATATCCTATCTTGATCATTATGTCTCTTTATTTTCCGTGCTTTTCTTGGATGAGGTCTGAAATTATCCTCATTCTCCTCTTTGTTTATTACTTGTCCAGTCACTTACAATAATAAGTAGATGTTGGAGTTATAAGAAACACTAGCTCTTTCCTCCAGGAGAATTGCTTTACTGTAAGCCTAATAGTTAGACAACCAAGATGACAGTACAAATATGCTCCAAAACATGGCATTCCAGGATATTACTCCATTTGGAGAAAGAAAGATAAGTAGTTTAGCATCATTTAGAAAACCACGAGATCGATAGGCAGAAATTACATTCACATTGTTTTAAGAGATAGGAATTTACACAACGAAAAGCAAAAGAATAATATCGACATCATGCGGAAATCGTCATTATGCAATGCAACACAAAAATGTCTTCTTCAAGCACACAAACACACAGAATTTGAGAAAGAGAGAGTGGAGATGAAAGAATACACTTTTAAAAGAATTTATTTTTGTATTTAGAAACACAGTTATCCATGCCCTATAAGTCTCGCTTTCTCTCACTATCTCTCGAAGAGACAGAGATAAGGAGAGAGAGAATTTACACATACACACATAACCAAAAACAGATAGAAAGAGAAATAAAGAAGAGACAAACACGATAAGTTCTAAGAAAGGAAAAATGTGAGAGAAAATTTATTAGTCATGAAAAAATTTCATTCATGTGTTACGATCACACATATATTTATTAATTTCTCGACTGTCCCATAACTTGCATTTCGCAGCCAGAACATCATTCTGACACAAGTATATATTTTTAAAAAGTCATGGCGTAGCTGGGAATCGAACCTAGATCTACAGCCTGAAAGTCCAACCTGTTAACCATTTTACTATATCGGACTTACTTCACTACTTACTAAGACCGTGTTATTAAGGCGTGAAAGCAAACGTCTTAACCATGAGCTATTTTTACAGCTAAGAAGATATTACCACGATTTGTCTTATTAAAACACCACCAGATTGAGTCACGACAAGTGTACCGTAGTTAAAACTATATTTATTTCCATCTGCAAAGTTGTTTTCGTAAAATGCTTTAAAATAATGTTATTATCCCTTTATTTCTTCTAGGGCAACAATATTTTCAACATGGCAGGTGTTGTATTTTAGTAGTGAGTCGTGCATGGAATATGACCAGAAAAAGTGTAATCATACGCGACCGTACCTAACCTTTACTAACCCTAGCCATGCTCACTAATTTAAGATAATCTACGAAATGCAAGAAATGAATTATAGATAATAAATGTGAACATATACATATATATGTTGAGATAAAAAATGTTGCTCCCGCCGGGATTCGAGTTCGACTTTTTTTACTTAGCAAGCTAACACCTTAACCACTCTGCCACGATATGAACTTAGAACCCGGGGTTTTGCCGTTTCGTTTAACAGTGTACACGTTACGCAAGAAGCCAGTAGTGACGCATACAAGATGCCGGCCTCCATTATGTTCCGAAACGGACATTTTCGATGTTTTTTTTTATTTCCGTAGGCATTTACGGATACCTAAAGATATTAAAAAGCAAACAACCTTGAGAGCTGAACCAAAACCGTTGTGTAGCTATTGAAGTGTGCTTTGATGATGTGTAATCACTAATCACATTTATTCCAAAAAATAGGCTGAAATATGAATAACGAACTCTAGAAAATTAGATATTTAAACTTATTTTGTGGTGATAAAGAATTTTAATAAAACGCTGCAATTTTTTGTAATAGTTAGACCTACCAACCGTGTCTGGACGCAGAAAATCATGGCCCTAAATCACACCCTTTTTTCTACGGATGGTTGAAACATGGCCCTTGTCGAAAAATACCGGATATCTGGTTTAAATATCTCAGATGGATCCTCATGAAAAAAATCTGAAGTTTAGTGTCAGTGAAGCTTTCTATATTCTCAACTTAAAGTAGAAATGGGAATGTTTCTTTTCAAATGGTTCGGTCAGTACAAGCGAATTTCTTGTCATATTATTCGTATGCGAAAGTGGTATCTTCACGAGGCCGCCATATTTTGAGGAAAGTGTTACATATGAGACTCCAATTTCTTTTGTGATGTCTAGAACTACTAATAGGATGGCTGTATACAAAACATCCTGGCGTTTAATCACACCGCTTTTTTGCTGCGGGGGTTCAAACATCGACCTTTGCTGAAAATGTCTGCTTTCGGGCTAAAATATATGAGTGGACCATCATAAATGTCGTAAAATTAGGGTCCAAAATGCCTTGTATGTGCTCAAACCAAAGTAAACAATGATTTTTTATTTTCTAGTGGTTTGGGTAAGGAAAGATTGAGAGCTAAAATTGAGTCTTTCAAATGGTTACGGATATGAGCTACACTCAATGCAACTTGATTATATACACAATATAATCAAGTTGCATTGTCCTTATCAGTAATGTTACTACTAGGTTCCTACGGGTTTTCTTAGGGCAGCTATACACGCGTGCGTGCGTTGTTGCATTCGTTATATGCATGTGGTTCCTGCGATTCCATGCATCCGTTACTTGATTTTCTTTTAAAAACTTTCTACGTATGCGTAAGGATTATCCTTAGACTGATTTTATACATAAACGATTATTAAATGATTTTTTTAGACACTTACCCTAAATATTACTAGGTTGACTTTTCATGCATACGGTACCTGTCTCATTATTTTAAGGAGTTTATACAAGAAATGATAGCAGAGTAAGATAATACATGAAAATAAAATTTTATTGATTGAACTTTTTAAATTACCTAAGGTGAATGTAATTTTACACTTTGATTTGCAAGCGCATGCGCGTATTGAAGTTATACTCATAGTGTCAGACGCGCAAATTGGTATATACAACATCGATTTGTCTTATACGTGAAGACAATTGTTAGTCGATTGAGCTTTACGTGAAGAAACAAACTTTTACTGAAAGAAAAGTGAGAACTTGAATTTTATTCTGTAAGAAATTGAATTAAATGCTATATTCCTTTAATGAAACCAATGAGGACAATTAGAACAGTTTGAAATTCTATTTGTTGTTAGTCAGAGAAACTGTTATCAATTACTTGTTATTTCTTTTTTCTTAGAATGTGCCGCAACAAGATACGTCTGACTATATTCAAAACACGCACTTACAGAACCGTCTTCTGCAAGAAATAGTCGGAAATATCTTTAAAGTTGAAACGAGAGATCCTTCCCACAATCTTTATTTTCTTTATCGCACGGTGAAACCACTCCCCGCTGACTTGGTATTTCATGTTTGGTTGTTTCTGCTGTATAAGCTGGAAATTCCGATAGAACTACAAACAAGGTGGGGAAATTGGAGTGAGGTGTCATAAAAGTCAAAACTTCACAAGCAGGTAGTTCTATTGCCCCTTGTTTATAGCTTGACTAATTTATGGCAGCCAACCCCTAAAATCTAGATTGAATAGAATGTGAAAGAATTTTTATTGTCAATTATAAACAGGAAACAACGTTCCGTTTAAAATGCCAAGAATAAGCAACTACGAAAAACTAGGTCAAGCAGAGAGTAGTTACGGTGTAACATCGTGGAACTTTTTGTATTAATGGTATTATATAGCCTTGATGTTTCTGATGTCACATGAGGAGTTTTCCGCTCCCTTTTTGAGTACAACGCCCTGTAATTGAACCTTTGTTGCAGTTCCACTCCCTTTAACACCTATTGGAAATTCATTATAAATCTTTATACGTAGAATTAACTTACGTTTTGCTAGATGGTAGTGTTTGATATCGACTTCATTGATGATGTAATGAATGTTTGAATAAAATTCTGGATTTATAGCTTGCCCTCCGCCTGCCCTCACCGCTTAAGAAGATACATAACTCTTTCGGGTACATTATTTTTAGTTATTTTATTGTTTATACGATTTTAAGGTTGTTAAGGCATGTTATTAGAGATGGGGAAGATCACGTAAAGTTTCCGAAAGTATAGCATAGCTACAAATTGAATTATTTTATATGAAATAAATGGTTATTTATTTATTTCTTCTCCCCTTTCAGTGGATGTGTTAACATAACCTTGACTTTATATTAGCATATGTAACATAAATTTTGAACTTCAATGTTTTAATGTAAGGAAATATTTATTCATCATTTTTCCAAACAATAATATGTCGGGAATTGAACACACATTTCTTATGAACGGAGACAAATGGTGTACGGCTTTGCCATTGCTGCTGTCGTCGTCGCTGCTGTCACTGACCGTTACCGTGGCCGGACCGCTGTTACCACTGTCAACCTTCCTGTCGTCGTCGGTGTTACCGTGGCCGGTTCGCTGTAAATGACCATTACCGTGGCCGTAACTGCTGTAATTGCTGTCGTCGCTGCTGTAGGCGCTGTTACAGCTAACGCGGATGTAACGCGCGCGTTAATGCTGACACATCCAAAGCTTTGCTGTCGCCATTGCCATGCGGACGTCGTCTCGGAGCGCAGCTCTTGTAATGACTGCTGTAAAACTTCTTTTGAGGATCGTTAGGTTTTTTCGTGTTCGCTGGGGGGTTAGGTACTGTGCATGCGCAGTCTTCTTTGAATTTCCTTTCTCCGAAATGGGTCCCCGCGGAGTTTTCCTTTGTTTTGCACATGTTGTGCCCGGGAGGAGGTAACAAGTTTTATATCCGCTTGTGCTAAAAAGAGGATGCAGGTGTTTCCTTGAATGGACAACAGATCGTCACCAAGTTTTATTGTTGTCTCGCACCTACGGTCCTAGGGAGGAGGTTGAGAAGTTTGTTTATGTGTCCGCCGCTTGATTGACAACGGCGCCAGTTAAATGACGATCTATTCATTGTCTCGCGTCTTTTGATGTTCAGGAACGTGTTACAACCAGCTACAGCTTTATTTTTTGTTTGACATTATTTCGCTTGTATGGAGATTGGGATCAGCGAAGGGTTCTTTCCGTTGTTTCGCAACTGTGGTGCTCATAGTGGAAGAAGTAGCTTGTTTAGCTGCTTGGAGCGTGTTACCACAAGTTACCTTTTACATAATGTTGCCATTTAAGTTGAAGATGACATTCACGGAGGTGTTTACAGGATTTTTTCCTTCAAGTGACCTTGTATTGAACAATTGGTCGACGCACAGCTCTCGCTTGTTTCGCAAATGTAGTTCTCTGGAGGAGGGAACATGTTTTCCACCCATTGTTGCTCCAGAAAATGTTAGGACTTGTTTCTAAACATTCTATGAGGATAAGAGGTGGTGATAGGCAAGTTGAATTTTGTTACTTAGAAAGTAGGCCTTGATATGGAAGATTTTATTTATATTTTTGCAGTTGTTCTCTAGCTATGATATTCGAACGTACCAAAAGTATCATGCGATTTTACGAGAATCCTACTGTGGATGAAGGTGATAGACTTTTGGTAGAGAATCCTCGCATTACTTACAACAGAGCAATTACCTCAAGTTTAGAGGTACAATTAAATTCACATGGTGATGAACGATATTATAGTTTTAGTGCCCAGGAGACTGATAGTGTTGATAGTTAATGTTGTTAACAAAATATTGAAGTTTCATTTTCCACTATGTGTTCTAGTCGATCTCAAAGTTTCTGGTGAATGTGTGAATTACAGGATTGAGGTCAGTGTAATTTTGGTACTATCGAAAATTGAGAATATAAAAACAGTTGTCCTATATTGCGTATTTAGTGTTCCTACAATGCACGCAATTGAGAGACATCGTTGTTACCTCATTTGAAGATCAAGTAAGGTCTTTCAGGAGACACACATATAAACTAATCCTGCGATCTTTCATATCAACCGTGTCTATCTTTATAATCATGAACATTTAGATAGAGTTGAAAATTTTGAATATTTTGTTTGCAATTTCCTTTTATTCAAACTGGATGGATTAAAAGGAAAATTGATTTAGAAACACGCTAATACACAATCATATAATGGATGAAGATGAACCTAATAAATAAGATTTTGTTACACGAGAGATGAGAAATAATTAAAATTGTGTATGAACCAAAACTTTGAACTTGCTAAAAGTATACTTACGAATTAAGTTAAACTACCATCTACTGCCTTTGCTGCCTTTATTTACACTTTTTTGTAACCAATTAGTGAACGAAACACTGTTGATTTTAAAACTTTCCTAATCAGATTTTTGTGTGACAAAATAAAGCATGAATAAAAAGAATTTTAGTTTACTTTCCTCATCGCAAAACTGAAAGTCCCCCTCTTTGAATGTTAAAACTAGAACGTTGGTTCGTGCTAACCGGCAAGTGCAAGAAGAGCATTGTAACAGTTGTAGGTAAATCACTTTCAGGTCACCATCTCCTTGCAAAAACTTATTGGGATGAACAGAGTTGCTCTTTAGATACTTTATTTTTCCTGTAGACGAACTAGAACGTGAAGCATGCAGACTTTCCTACTAAACTAAGCGAACCTAATTCATTACTAGTGATTTCATTTATTAAATCTGAAACAGTAACAGAGACAAAAAACAGAGACAAGTAAATTGACAAAAGTTACCCACTCATGTTGAAGAGAACGATCCCTTACAGTTACAAGAAGAGAACGATCCCTTTCATTGTTTAACATGTTTCTTACATGCTGTCTTCAATACTATAGAGGATATAAACTGCACAAGGAGTATAGAATACCGAAGTATATATTAAAATTTTTGCATTAGAGGTCAACTAGCTACGTGAAAATTAAATATTAGTAGATTGCATACTACACGGGATATAAAAAACACATGAGATGTTGAACGTGAAATTTACAATAAACTGAACATGTTAGAACAGACTTATAAAATGCAACAATAGACTTAAAGTATATATATTGCGTTTAGAACTGAATTCAATAAACATTTAAATACTAATAACCTACATACCAGTTATGATATTAACTTTGTACACAAAAGGAGTAAACTTAATTAGACCTCAGACCTCCTAGAGTGCCTACCGTTTGTAACATATTTGTGTTACACTTATCTGTATAATAATTAGGTAGAAAGAATGTACTATTTAAATAAACCATTTTAGAATTTTAAGACCTCCTTTAAAAAGTTAACGTTCTTGTCATGTAATGTAGAACTATATACTATAAAGAGAAGAAATAAACTTCTCCTGCGCTAGAGGATGATTTCATTGATGTAAGAATCCAGTTATTTAATGAATCGTATATATTGCCGAAATGATTAAATTTCAACCTAATTTAATACAGTTGAAAGATGAGAACGTTCACCTGTATTATTAGTTTAATTATGAATACTGAGAGTTTTTGATATGGAAATTAAGCATATTATTATTAGTAACAAGAAATGTTTAAGCGATTTTATAAATACACTGACATCGGAAACTTTTCTTAAGAAGGAAAATGAGAAAATAAAATAAACACTTTAGAAGTTTTAGAAACTAAAATATCATTCTCAACTTTATAAGACGCCTACCTTTTTTCATTTATCAAAAATACTTGTTTAAGACAGTATATTATGGACTTCGAACATTTTAAAATTTATATCTATGGTTTTACAATGTTCCATTCTATTAAAGAAATTTTCAGAGTATTTAAATGTGAAACAGTAAAAAATCTCAGCGATATTATATTGTTTCATTTTATGATAAAACTTCAATGTGAAATGCTATAATTAATAACAGGTTATAAAAACATTGTCAATGATTAAGCGAAAATTTTAAGCGATTATTATGGGATACTTTAAATGGTTATAAAACAATATGCTTAGTAAATATTTATACATTAATTGCGCAAGTCTGAAAAATTAATAAAATATTCTATTTGAAAAGCATAAGCAAGTCAAATGAATTCATTGTTTCAAGTAATTTGCGTAAAAGATTTGAGTGATGAAGGTTGATCCTCCCTTAGTAGAAAGATTATAATATCAATATCAAGAGTTGTATTTATCATATAACTAAGGAAGTGACAGCTAGCAACATGTGAAAAGTTTTTGCAACATTAATATTGGATAAAGTTGCAATGTATGAAAGACGTGCTCAAAAGATGTCCTCAAAATAAAATTCGGAATTGTTTATTGTACTTAGACTAATGTATTATTTGGTGAGTATGAAATATTTTTTATTACTGTACAAATTATCATTTTTCATTTACGACGAAATGGAAATAAAAGAGATGTTGCTTTAACAGAGAAAAGTATAAGAAGTATTTTCTCTTTCGAAGAAAATTAAAATAATACTTTAGGCTAATAAAATATTGAAGTTACTTTTCCATTTTAGAATATGGAAATCTATTCCTTAACTTAAAAACATTGTGCAAATGTTAATTAAGTAAAATAAATATGAAAAAATATGTTTAAGTTAAAATTAAAAATTGGTTACACTAAAAATAAATAACATACAGAAAAATTAATTTATGTTAAAAAAGTAAGCCCGATAAATTGTAAGTAAAAATAATTTCATTATTTAAGATCACTATCAGAAGGATATATGTCTTAGGAGCATTACTAAGTAAAATTAGTTTGTAAATGAAAATTAAGTAAAAGCATATAGTAAGTAAAATATCTAATATTTATTAAATTTGTCATGTAAAATTTATTTGGAATAATTAAAATTTTGTTGAAATATGTTACTTTCCTTGAACAAAAATATTTAAGATGGATAAAATTTGTAAAGTAAATTGTATTCTTTGAAATAAGTAAAATGACTACCACAAATTTTCTTTATTATAAATGAATATTTTTTAGATATTGCTTAACTAAAAATAAATATAAATTACATTAAAATTTGTTAAAAATAATTAACTAAATTAGCTTATACTTACTATTATGCTTTTGCTTAATAAGGATATTTGCTGATAAAATTCTTTATATGTAAAAAATAAATAACTTAAACAATGTCTTGAAAATGAAATAAGTTCTATCGAGTATTGCTTTATTAAAATATTTTACATAAAATATTTAAGTAAAAATAATTTGTACTACCTATAAAATTTGTCTTTTATGTACAGTAATTTATAATTACTATTATGCTACACTTTAATTTAAGTAATTAAGTTAATAAACTTGCTGAAGTACAATAAATAACCGTAAATATCAACTAAAACAGAAGTGCTAGTGAAAGTTGTTTAAGTAAAATAAATCAACTACAGAAAGATTCTTTAATTTAAAAATAGATGTAGATGTTAGTCTAATCAGATTCTGACACTACAATGTATAAATTATAAACAATGAAATCATCCTCTAGCACAGGAGAAGTTTATTTCTTCTCTTTATAGTATATAGTTCTACATCATATGACAAAAACGTTAGTTTTCTTTAAAGGAGGTCTTAAAATTCTAAAATGGTTTATTTTAATAGTACATTCTTTCTACCTTATTTTTATACAAATAAATGTAGCATAAGTATCTTACAAACGGTAGGCACTCTAGGAGGGCTGAGGCCTCATTAAGTTAACTCCATTCGTATACAAAGTAAATATCTTACCTGATCTGTAGGATATTAGTAGTTAAATATTTATTGAATTCGGTTCTAAACGCAATATATACTTTAAGTCTACTGTTGCATTGGATAAGTGTTGTTCTAATATGTTGTTTATTATAAACTTCATGTTCAACACCTCATGTGTTGCATATATTCTGTGTAGTATGGAATCTGCTAGTATTTAATTTTAACGTATCTACTTCGTCTCTAGTTTAATAAGATTAATATAAACTTCGGGTCCTAAACTCCTTGTGTAATTCATATCCTCTATAGTATGTAAGATAACATGTTAAACAATGTAAGATTAACTGTAAGGGAACATCGTTAATCAATCGTTTGTGTGAATTTTCTCTCTCTTTCTCTCTCCCTTCCTGTTTCAGATTTAATAAATAAAATCTCTAGTACTGAATGTAGGTCCATTAGTTCAGTAAGAAAGTTAGTTAGTTCTAGTTAGTTCCTTTACAGGAAAAATTAAAACATCTAAAGAACAACACTGTTCACGTCACAATAAGCTTTGCAAGGAGTTGGTGAACGAAAGTGTTTTACCTACAATTGTTACAAGTATATTCTTGCACCTACTCGAATAAACGTCTTAGTTTTAACATCCAATGAGGAGTCACTTTCAGTTTGCGACAAGTAAAGTAAACACAAATACAATTTTACCATATTCATTGTTGTCACCAAAATAATTTGACTATGTATGTGTTAGAATGATCAATGTTTCATTCACTGTCAGGCTAGTAAAACTATAAGTAAAAGCAGTAGAAGACAGTAGATGGCAGTTTAACTTTATTCATAAGTATAATTTTAAGCACAATTTTAATTATTTCTCATCTTTCCTGTAACACAATCACTTTTATTAATTTCATGTTCACTCATTATGTGATTCTGCTTTGGCGTATTTCTCAATTAATTTCCTCATTGATTCATTCTGTTTGAGTAAAATAAAATGTGACGAAAATATGAAAGAATTTCAACACTATCAAAATGTTCATGATTTCAGAAATACACAAGGTAAATTTGAAAAAAAAATCAAAGGATCAGTCTATAAGTGTGTCTCCTCAAAAGCGTTACTTCACCTTCAAATTGTGTAACAGGAGTATCATTCTTTCAATTGCGTGCATTGTAGAAACACTCAGCAAACAATAAAAAACTATTTTTGTATTCCCAATTATCGATAGCTTCAAAAATATCAATCCTGTAATTCACGCATTCACAATAATTTTCATTTCCACTAGAACACAGTGGAAGATGTGACTTCAATATTCTGCACAACACTTTTCAGTTTTCTCTGCACTTAAACTATAATATCCTTGATCACTGCCTGAATTTAATTCTACCTCTAAACTTCAGGCAAATGCATTGCGGTAGATAACGGGAGCATTTTCTTCCAAGAGTCCATCACAATCATCCAGAGTAGGATTGACGGAGAATCACATGATACTTTTGTAGCATCGAATATCATAGCTAAAGCACAACTACACAAAAGTTAAGTTAAATAATTTACATGTCATGATCTACTTTCTAAGTAACAAAATTCAGCTTACTGTTCCCACCTGTTATCATAAAAGAATGCGTACAAACAAGTTCTAGCGTTTTTCTAGCAACAAGGGGTGGAAAAAAACAAACTCCCTCCTCTCAAACTACACAGGTGGAAAACAAGGAGAAACTCCGCGTCTATTTATTGTTCACTACAATGTAACTTCAATGAAAAATCCTGTAAACGCCTGCGTGAATGACAACTTCAACTTAAATGGCCACGTTACGTAAAAATAACTTGTCGCAACACGCTCCAAGCATCAAAACAGCTCTCCGAGCACCACAGGTATAAAACAAAGAAAAAACAGTTCACTGGCCGCATTCTCCATTCAAGCGAAAGAATGTCAAACAAAAAGTAAAGAAGCACCTCCACACACACACATTCGCAGAAAAGCCCTTTCCTATTGTAACACTTTCCTGAGTCTCAAAAAAGGGAAAAAATAAATAATTCCTAAAAGTTATTTAACTAGCGCCGTTGTCAATCAAGCGCCAGAGATAAAAAGAAACTTCACCCTCTCCATCCGAGCAGCGTAGGTGCGAAATAACAAAAAAACTTCGAGTCAATCCATTTAAGCACACCCCTGCATCGTTCTTTGAGCATCAAGCAGATAAAAAACAACTTGTTCTCTCCTCCGGAGCACCATAGGTGCAAAGCAAGGGAAAACTCCGCGTGGACCAATTTCAAAGAAAGACAATTCCTCAAAAAATTCTGCGCATGCGCAGTTCCTAACTCCCCCATCCCTGAGCACGAAGAAATGTAACGATCCTCATTAGTAGATCCACAGCAGTTGTTGCAAGAGCTGCGCTCCGAGACGACGGCCGCATGGCAATGACGACACCAAAGCTTTGGCTGTGTCAGCATAAATGCGCAGAGCCGTACACCATTTGTATCTGTTCATAAGAAATGTGTGTTCAATTCCCAACATATCATTGTTTGGAAGATTTATAAATAAATATTTCCTTACATTAAAACATTGAAGCCCAAAATTTAAGTTACATATAATATATATATATATATATATATATATATATATATATATATATATTCACATAAAGATTTTTAATCTAGTTATGTTAACACATGTACTGAAAGAAGAGTAAAAATAAAAAAATCAATAATTTATTTCATATAAAATAATTCAATTTGTAGCTATACTATACGTTCGAAAACCTTAGGTGATCTTCCTCCATCTCTAATAACATCCCTTAACAACCCCAAAATCGTATAAACAATAAAATAACTAAAAATAATGTACCTGAAAGAGTTATGTATCTTCTTCGGCGTGGAGAGGGGCGGGGGATAACGCTAATTTACATTTTCTTTCTATCGTTCACTACGTCAGCAGTAAAATAGATATCAAATAGTACCATCTATCAAAACGTAGGTTAATTCTACACATAAAGATTTGTAATGAACTTCCAATAGGTCTTAAAGGGAGTGGAACTGCAACAAAGGTTCAATTACAGGGCGCTGTACTCAAAAAAGAAGTGGAAAACTCCTCCTAATGTGAAGTCAGAAACCTTAAGGCTATATAATACCATTAATACAAAAAAGTTCCACAATGTTACACAGTAACTACTCTTTGCTTGATCTAGATATTAGTTGTTGCTTATTCTTGGCATTTCTAAAACTAAAAGTTGTTTCAAGTTTAAAATTTGCAATAAAAATTCCTTCACATTCTATTCAATCAGGATCTTAACGGTTGTCTACCTACCATAAATCCGTCCGGCCATAAACAAGGGACAATAAAAACTACCTGCTTGTAAATTTTAACTTTTGTGATCTCTCATGCCAATTTACATATTTTGTTTACAAAGTTCTTTCGGAACTTCCAGTTTTTACACCAGAAACAAGCAAACATGGAAGATTGCGTCTCCGGGGGACTGGTTTGACTGTGTGATAAAGAAAATAAAGATTGAGGGGAGAGATGTCTCGTTTCAACTTTAAAAATATTTCCGACTATTTCTTGCAAAAGCCAGTTCTGGAAGTGAGTGTGTTTGAATACAGTCAGATGTAAGTTCTTGCGGCAGATTCTAAGAAAAACTAAATAACCAGGTATTCATAAAAATTTATCTCACTAACAACAACTAGAATTTCAAATTGTTCTAACTATCCTCACTTCTTTCATTAAGGAAATACAGCATTAAAGTTAATTTCTCTAAGGAATAAAATTCCTGTTTTCATTTTAATCTTTCAGTAAAAGTTTGTTTCTTCATGTAAAGGTCAATCGACTAACAATTGTGTTCGCGTTTAAGACAATCGACGTTGTATATGCCAGTAGAATACACCTAGCCACGTACACCATGATTTAATTACGTATTAATTAAATACGTCCTTGTAGCTTGAATTCTATAGACGCCACGCAAACGTACACCGTGGATTGTCAGCTCACTAATTAAAAACTAAAATTCAATTTAACCCTTGACCTTTATTTCTTACCCCTTTCCCTGGCTTGGAACAGAGAATCGTACTCCCCCTGAAGGCTTGTTTCATCTTGTCGGAAGAAGAAGAACAACAAATTAATTAGTTTTGAGAAAAAAAGGGTTGTCTTCGACGAGATACCTACAGGCGCAAAGAAATTAATTTAGTTGAAGAAGAAGAAAAAAAAGCAGAAAGGGTGGGAATGATTTTTTTTGAAAACGAAATAAGAAATAAAATTATTATTATCAACAACGAGACATAAATGTAAGATACTTTAAGTGTGAATATTAAGAAGAGCTAGGAACATTGTATTGACAGTAACATTGTTTGATACAATTTAATTAGGGTTGATGCTTGATTGAGAGAATTATAAACACAGATTTTGCGTATTAAAATGTAATTTGACTAAACTTGTGCTGAAAAGCTTGCAAAGGCCTTATTAATTTACAGAAAGGTAACGAACACGAAAAGAAACATTGAATATAAGTTGGAATTGAGATATGTAGAAATATAAACACTGATTTTGCATAATAAAATGTAATTTAACTGTTTTGCTGACTTGTGTTGAAAGAAAAGAATGTCATTGTGGCAGATCCAATGGTTAAAGTTTATTTTGCTCCAAGTGTTAGATTTTGTTGCATTGTGGGAGATCCAATGGTTAAAGTTTAACATTAAGGTTGTTGTGGTATAGTGGTGATGGTTACTGAAGATAATACTTGGATGGGTATTGAAACATTTGACTAATGCTGACTGATAAATACATATATGAAGACTTAAGTTGATTGTTTTAGGAATAATGCTGATAGCAGAATGTTGCCTTATGACATAATTATATATTGAACTAACACACATTTGGACGTTTACTAGACCGTTTGTTGTATCTTATTGAAACAAATGTGTAATATACTGGTTTCTGAAGCTAGGAAAGCTCTGATAAATTGCACAAATGTTGAATATAACTTAGTGTTGACATACACAAGAACTGACACAGAAATATAAACACTGATTGTACTGAATAAAATGTAATTTGATTAAATTTGCATAGAAAAGCTCCCGAAAACGCTGATAAATTGCACAAATGTTGAATATAACTTGGTATTGACATATACAAGAACTGACACAGAAATAAGAACCTATTGTACTGAATAAAATGTAATTTGACTAAATTTGCATAGAAAAGCTCCCGAAAGCGCTGATAAATTGCACAAATGTTGAATATAAGTTGGTATTGAGATATACAGGAACTGACACAGAAACAAGAACCTACTGTACTGAATAAAATGTAATATTGACGGAAATAGTACTAAAAGCTCCCGAAAGTGTTGGTAAATTACAGAAAGATAGAATACATGAGCAAAATTATTGAATATCGTTGAGATATACAAAAAAATGAGATAAAAGAACATGTGATATTACTGAATAAAAT
>JAGDQP010028241.1:9711-24301 GCA_022664845.1 Lepisma saccharinum | reverse complement strand
AACAGTAGAATACCTAGGCCGAATCGCTCAAGCTAAATAAACGAAATTTGGTATAAATGTGTACCATCAAGTGTAGGATGCGAGAAAATTATGAAATTGGAAAAAATCGCCATCTTGAATCCAGTAGAGCCGAATAAAATATATGTGCATATCTTAGATATGTATGTTTCTCGGCCATGCTGGATCCAATTTGTCGAATATATTCAAATTTCAAAATGTTATTGTAAACTAACTTGATGACAAACTTTCATTTTTCTGGCTCCAGAGGTTCGGCCTGGGCATATTTCGACATATATACGTTTGTTGGCCATATTGGATTCAAGGTAGCGACTTTTATTTTAATTTCGTAATTTTCTCGCAACCTACTCTTGATGGTACACATTTACGTCAAATTTCGTTTATTTAGCTCCAGCGGTTCGGCCTGGGTGTTCTACTGTTCTTTATATATATATATATATAATTTGTCCGCCATATTGGATTGAAGATGACGATTTTCTCTAAATTTTCCCGTAATCTACTCTTGATGATACATCAACATATCAAATTTCGTTTGTCTAGATTCAGTGGTTTGGAATTGCACTGGGCATACTTTACATATATAGTTGCTTTCCCGCAATTTTTTATTCAAAATGGCGGCACGAGCGGCTGTCCCCTAATCCAAGTTTACAAATTTAGCATTATAGTTAGAGCTCTGAAGTGTACAATTGTACCAAATTTTAAAACTTCTCAACCGTTTGCACCCCAAAAGTACCTAATGACTGGACTATATGGGGACGTCATGTAATATCCGGACAGATAGCGGATAATTTTCGGATGTCGGTTAATATCCGGATAATGGGTAATATTTGGATGATAGATACAATCCGGATGGTTAAATAGATACCGGATAATTTGTCATCTGGTTGTCTGGTAATTTTGGCTATCCCAAGAAGACAGCATAGAGACATACTTAGGATTTGGCTCGATTTGGCTCGTTTTAGCTCGACTCGACTCGAAATTCGAGTGAATTTCGAGTCGAGTTTCGAGTCGAGTTGGACAATATTTGTCGAGTCGAGTTTCCGAGTCGAGTTGAAAGATTTCTCTTACGAGTCGAGTCGAGTTTAGCGAAAACTCGACTCGAACTCGCTCGAATCCATCCCTATTCCTCCCAACACCACCGGTTTTCACGCGAGACCACTTCCTCTTTGATAGGCGCGATTACTTTCTTCATCTGTCAATTCATAGGTGGCGCAAGTTTCCAAATGAAACAATTGGATGCTAGACAGATGGATGTCGCGAAGGATTGACCCTATGTATCCTTCGCTAAAGGAGGCCAAAAAGGTCACAAGGAAAGGAGACAACGTTATATGGACAGTCCTTAAGATGAACGACATTCCGGTAGAAAAGGAAATAGGAGATGAAGTGTGCGTTTAGGAAAGGCCCTCGCTATTTCCTAGCTATCATTCAGCTACGGATGAAGTAACACCCCAAAGCTGAATAAGTCAAGAAGAAAGGAACCAGCTTCAGATTAGTTTTGTGTCGCGGTTGTTCAATGGTAGAGCGCTCATCTCTGGTGTGGTGGTCCTCGGTTCGATTCCGGCTCGTGCCATGTTGTGGTTCTCGAGGTTATTCCGGTTTTTTCCGCTTTCTTCATTCCACCAATTCTCCCAACCTTATCCATTTGTCTTAAATCAAAGTTGCCTAAAGACCTTTAAAAAATCAAATTCAGATTCGTTTTAAGAGCACCTGGCAATCAGGAACCGTTTGTTATTAATAAGAAATTTGAAATCCTGGGCTATGCCGCTCTGAGTTATGACCTTCAATTTTCTCGGTTAAAAGAATTAGCTTCAAAATATAAAACATTTCATTACATAAGTATTAGATGGGTTTTCTAAATTTCAATATTATTCTTGATTTATTAAGTATTTTTAAAATTTTAAAAAGGAGGTGTGAATACCAAGGTATCTTAAAACAAGGACCCAAAAATTATTACTTTAAAGAAAATCTGTATATTATGATTGGCTTATACGTGCTTTCCAAACTTTGTATATAATTTTTCGTGTGAGAGAGACCAAAAGATTTATTTTATTTGCTTTGTGGAAGAAGTCCTATGAACTTAATAAAAAAAGATACAAGTAATAGGTTAGAACTCTAGAAGTTATACGTAAATTAGTACGTTACAAGTAATAAAGTGACATATTGGTACAAAATACATTCGTGCTTCAACTTTCGAGCTTTTTACATAGTTTGTTTTGTGGGTACAAATTGGCGTATTTGTGGTTACATAGATTAAAATGAAAATAGCAATAAATCAGGATAATGGCAGTATGCAAAGTACCCCTTATGAAATGCATGCAGTGAAAAGTAGAAAAACATACACCATATATATATATATATATATATATATATATATATATATATATATATATTTGAAAATAGAATAGCAAAGGATATAAAGACTGAAGTCCAGGGGGGCAAGTGTCCCCCTGCCTCCCCCTTGGCGACGCCCTTGGTTCTTAGTAGAGCCTCGCTAGCGAGGAGATACGAACGTCAAAGATACCGACCCTTATCGATCCCACTGTGTCTTTCCTACCCTGTGAAACTTCTGCCTTTCCTACTCTGCCTAACTCTATTGGAATTTTAAAATATGCGCTAGGGAGAGTGTCGTTTTTATATTTTTGTATTATTATCTACACACTAAGAAAATAATAAAAGAACTTTCTAAAGACATACTTTTCTTTAAAAATTCATACTAAAAAGTAAGAAAAAATAATTTTGCTTATGCATGACTAAAACGAAAAGCATGTAGTGCGATCTCATATACATTTACTTTATAAATTCCTGAATTGACGCACCTCATGCTTTTCTTCTTAGTCATGCTTAAAACCCTCTTTTTTTCTTTTTCGCACGAATTGTTTAAGAATAGTATGTGTTTAAAAAGTTTTTTTATTATTATTTTTTCGAGTTATTTCCGTGTTCGAATACTTTTTCTCAACATAATGTTTTGAGACCCAAATCCTAAAGTGTTCTGCAACCAGTCAAACGCCACATCGTTGCAGGCTAGTATTTATTTTAGGATAAACGAGTCCATATTAAAAAATATATATTAAAATGTGCTTTTCAAATATATAAACATATAGAAATATATGAAAGTAACAATGGAATATTGTATTGTCATCTGACTTACGTCGCTGTGCGTAATTTCATCATCGCATGACGTCGCGAAATGAGTTAAATTAACGTTGCAAGATTTGAGAACACCATGAACCATTGTGAACTAAAGAAAAATCTGTAAAAATGTTACTTTCGTTCAGATATGTGACTTCCAAATCCTGAAGAAGTATATGTAAAATTACCTTTTACATATAAATAAGCTTTGGTGTAAAAAGATTCAAAGTAATTCTGTTGCATAAAAATATCAATGAGTGATTTTGAATGTTGAAATCAAGGAATCTTGCTAAATTAAAAGTCACTCAAGTTCACATATCACATGTTTGGACCCACGGTTACATACAGTTTTATAAATGACTCTGTAACGTTCAAGCGCTCATCAAACTCCGAAATAGAAATGGTTGGTATCGTGTCCATAATTACAATACTGATAAACTATCTGCTGCCTCCATTTTGATCCCTTATTTACAAATAAATGGGAAATATACTTAATCAATAGAGATTCCGATCCCTAATTTACAAATCGAAAAGTGATTAAAACGTAGCGATTATTCTTCCAGTAGCTTAGTGTGTCTTCGGAGTTACAACAGCTCAGTTTTCATCCTCTATAATGTTTTGCTCTGGTGTTATGAGCGGTAGTTTGTTTGATCCAGTCAATAATAAATTCATTGGTTATTTTCTGTGGAAACATAACAATGTAAATATTAATGGAAATCTATCAACTTTACCATTTTAAAGCGCAGGTCTAAACTTGAAAAAATCCTGTAATGCAAGGAAAGGCATTAATGTTAAAACACACGGTTCAAATTTTGTGTGAATATGCGGAGTAGTTTTCATATGAAGAGCACAGGAAAAGAAAGGGGGAATCCAAAAAAGGCGATTTTTCGTAATGCGCATTTTGAAGTCTAACTGTCTCGTTTACTCCCATGTATTTAATATTCTAAAACGGATATAACATTTGGATCATTTGCGTTTTCGGACTGGAACTTTCCTAACGGCTAGGTGTCTATCTGTAGTACTTTTTATAATAGTGCAAACTCATTTTTTAAAACATGGACATGTCCCCCTTCTTTTTTTCCTGTGCGCATCATATGGATTTTTATCAATACATTTTAAACCAAATTAAGCTTGAAGCTTCTGTTGCTATTTTGAGATGGAGGAATCTCTGTCCATATTTGAATGATGTTTTTGTGGAGATCACGTATGCACTTATACAGGAAGGGGACAAACTGAACCACTTTAAAAGTTTTAAAGACTTTTAAATACTTTTAGTTTTTCTGACTATTCAATTTTCACCTGAAGTTTTTTCTGACTATTCAATTTCCAAGTGGCTGCACAAGAATGACCAATGAAACCTGTATGTAAATTATATTAAAATGCTTTAACGTACATTTCATTCGCTTTGCCCGTCGGGGAAAGCGCATCACAGCAGTGGGGCAAAACTAATCAACTAAAACTGAAATGCAAAATTTCTGGGTTAAACACAAAAAAAATTATACTTTCGAATTCAAGCTAAAAGCGAATTCCAACAAGCTTGACTTACGGTAGAATCAGACCGGCAACAATATTATCCCGCCAAGTTCGTTTCATACTTGTTTATCGAGTTCGATATAATATCATGTTTTACACGATGAAAGCAAATGACTGACAGATTTTGTTACAAGCAGGTATGCTATTAGTATCTACTTGAATTTTAAATTTTCCACTTGTGTGAGGTATCATTTGTTTCGTGTTGAATATTAGTTTTCGCAAAGTGACATGCAGTCTTGACCTCCTCTGAAAAATAGTCTGCCGAAGATCATGTGCACGCACATCAATTTTTTTTTTTACTGAAAACTCTTTTCTTTTTCTTTCCTTAATTTAATTATTTTGATTTACTGGCCTGTGCAACCTAAATCCGTCTCAAGTCCGAGAGGTGTTATTCTTCAGCGATTGCATCGTTCGAGGAAGAATGTGGTGAAGCGGGTCAATTTCAATTTAATTTTAAGCCCTTTAGGCAACTTTGTCTTAGGTCGCGTGAAGCTAACTATCAGAGCCTCTATAGTTAAGGTATCTGCCTTACACTTAGGAATTTCTTGTACAATTTCAATCGAGGTGGACGTCGTAAGCAGGATTTGAATCTGGGGCGTCTACCCAGTACTAATCACCATGTTCCCCATTAGACCCCAATGACGGTAAATTTTCAATATCATCAGGTCGAAAAAGTAACATAACTATCTATGTAAACACATTCGGATTGGAAACAGTTTTTGAGATCCCTAAAATGGATCTGTTTCTAAAATAAAGTATTGAGATGACACCAGGGGTCTGTTGCACGAAAGCACTTGTCAATTTCCAGAGGATTGTCTTCTGCCATAATCTTTATGTGTACTGTCGTTTGGTTCCCTAGTTTTGGGTAACAAAAGTTTACTAACAATTCAATATTGTCTTGTATAATCACACTCCTTGCACAAAATGATAGAACAGTGACTGAATGAGAACAAGAGCTCGTGGCAGGAAGTTAGCGGTCTTGAGACAGTCCTCCAAAAATGCCAAATGATGAGTGAAAGCTTGAAAAGTACTTTCGTGAAACAGGCCCCATATGTAGTTTCCTCACTAGAATTTTAGTGTTAAATTCCCGATACCATTAAAATTCCGCGACAAGTTATCACTTTTTATATAAAGAAATATTTACTCACCAATAGCAAGGTTTCTTAAACACACTCAATAATTCAAAATTATGAAGCAAAACAAAAATATAACTGTTTTTACATGAGAAACAGAAACACAACTAGTCTATGCACGCTGCCTATGCAGATTATCAATTTTAGATTCAGAACAGAGCGAGCCTAACTCATCACATCACATCTTTCAATGAAGAATTACAACTTTGAACACGCTTTAATAGATTCTCGAAGTTTATAACACCACCTAATCACTATACAGGTCTTGTATTCACTGCTATGACTAACACAAAAGGCTTCAATCAACTAAGCATTTGCTTGGGCTGGTACGAAACTAAGACTCCAATGTCTTAATCATCTATTTGAAGTTTTTATCAGGAAAAAAAAATGCATGAAAGAAACACAAAACCTATTGCAATTCGGTATTACGGCTGCAATAATTCCAAGGTCTAAATTTTAGTGATAAGCCTTGAATAATGTACTGTTAATTTTGCTCTCATTGTGTTCAGGAATTTCATGACGAACGGAGCTATAGTTATAGGCCTATTTAAAATAGTAATTAATTCATTTCTTTTACCACCTAGGTACTGCATCTACTCCGTGATAAATGAGCTCAAAATAACAAAGAAGGATTCAATATATCTCACATAAGGACTGTTCAATTCATAAAGAATTAAACACAATATTCGGTAATGAGTGTATGAATAATATATTACATATGCTGTCAGTTCATGTGTATGTGTACATCCTCTTGAAATTGGTTCTTTCTTACTCATGTCTTATAGTTCCGTAAATCATCAGTCATATCATACGTTTTGTATAGAAGTGTCCTTATCGTTCTATTGTGTCATTTATAATTGACATAAACAAGGATATCCTATGTCACTGAATTAGATCTATTTTGGATTATGTAAACTATCCATTCACATGGTTGTTCCTACGCTACAGACAGCTACACATGTACTCAATAAATAATAATATCATATATGCTTTATATTTGGTGGAACTCGCTTCGAAAAATTGCAAATCTGAACGCCGTGCAGTTAGGCCACCCAAATTACATCCTCTTATCGTAGTTATGTATGGTAAAGAGACTCCTCTCTTTCCTTCCCTCCGCTTTTACGACATAACAACGATCAGCAAATAACGTTCTCCCATATATATATTTTTTTTAATGTGCATAAAGTCTCATAGAGCGAATGACAGAAAAAACTGATCAAACAGTATACTAAAAGATAATGCTCGGAGAAATTAAACACAAACATGTAGAAGCTGAGAGTGACGGATCAATAAAGCAAGAGGTGGAGAAGCAAGATTACATACAGACAAAATGGAGAGGAAAAGAAAAAGAGACAGAGAATAAGTAGAGTTTTAGTAAAGAAAAACTTAACAAAGAAACTGACGTTTAAAATAAAAGAATCATATACTTTCAGAAATCAAACAGTGAGACAACAGCGACTCTTATAGTATTATCTATGAACATTGCAAATATGTAAACTGTTTGTTCCGAAACTCATTAGTTCGCTTTTAAACTTCCAAAAGTGATTGACTGATCGTCAAATTGAAAATCACGTGACGATTCTGAGACACATTTAGTATAGGATCACTTTTTCACTGGCATACATTTTTCGTGAGCGCACGATCACGCGCTAAAATCGAACTACATTGAACGTTATAGTTCTGAGATCACCTTAACAAAATGACTGGACTGGCTGTGATTTGCCAAGCCGATGATCAAGTCTTAACCCAATTGACCCAATCTTCACCCAGTGAGTTGGACTTATTCTGTGGTTTGAATCAATCCATATTGTAATCTGTGAGATGCATTGAGAAGTGAGTTCATTTTTGAGAGATTCAAAAGATTTTATCCTAATTAATACATACTTGAAACACAAAATTCTTTCTGAATAGCCTTTCAGGGGCGTATTTGCATACCTCCGGCGATATGTTTGCTATTTCTGGGAGTATAAGACTATTTCCATATGTCATTACTATTGTTAGGAACTTTCCAGCGTATTTTTCCGTGCTCTTGGGGTTATTAAAGCTCCCGGTCCAGCCCCCCTAAAGAAACACTGTTCCACCATAACACTGTATAGTAAGGGAAGAAGCATAGACCCGATGATGAGTTACAAAACTTGACCTGGTGACCCGTTTCTGCTCTGGAAGCGATATAATAATGAATTGTGTGACAGCGAGTGTTGCATTTTGTAAATCCGGAAGTGGCTAGATCTCGGAAACGGCTCATTTCCGGTGAATTGTACCAGTACCAATCGATTTCTCGTGACTGATATTATAGGCATTTGTAAAAATAAATAGGATAATCTCGGTCTCGGTCCCGGTAAACGAAGTTCAACCTGCTATTGTTCTAAAACAACACTTCATCACATAATATTCACATATGGTAAATTTTCAGCTTACCTGATGAAGACGGTACAAAATGTTTTAAGGCAAACTTCTTGGTTGCGAGAAACTTTGACAAATGCTGGAAGCGCACTTCCGTTTGTCGATATAAGTAATGTAATTTATTATTGTTTACCCCTAAAAGACTTTTGTTCATGGCCTTAGTTTAGCAGCCTCGAATATTACTTCAGACATGAAGAAAAAAAAACGAAACAGTACATAGAATACAGCACAGAAATTTTCCAATAACCTTGTCCTGGGAAAGAACTTGAGCAAACTAGTAATCGCATAAATTCAGGAGCACAAACTCAACACGAGCCCTTCCCGACACGCTCAATTAAGAGATAAATGTGTTCGCAAGGCGGCGGCAAGGTTGACTTTTAAAACAGAATTTTCACGATTCTTAAGACAAAAAAAACTGACACAGTTGGAAATAATATTTACATCGTCTGGTTGAGATAGACTGGTCGTCTGCTATTATATCACCAATGTCATTCAAAACTTGAAAATCTTGGAAAGAAAAACATTTTGTTAATTAAAAAAAAAAGTTGGGTAAACAAATAAATCTTGAAGAAGAAGCAAAATTGATAAGATACGAAGGATAAGTTATTGGTGATTTTCAGAAGGTCCTTTACACACATGACAATGAAGGTTAACGTATGTCAAAAAGAACTATTGTTTTCTACTTTCACTTCTAATCAGACATTCTGTGAATACCTGATGGGATATCCAGAATACACAACTAAACATCCTGTGCGGCGATTGATTTTATTTCTTATGCACCAAAAATAAATTTGATTGCGTTCTGTCCATCTGTCTGTTTTTATAAAGGATGATCAGAAATTTGTTGACAAAAAAAAGAGTATAACTAATACTCTATACAGGCGAGCATGGAAGCATCAAATATATGAAAGTAAGGTTGAATTCTGGTAATTGCTACCTATAAAGCAGGCAGAAACCCAGCCCTCGTGATCCAGGACCTAACGTCCCAGACTTCGGTCGGCAATGGGTAGGTACGCGGGTCCAAATCTCGCGGCCAACCATCCTGAGTTAGGTTTCTCTCAGTTTCAGCAGGTGAATGTCGGAATCGTAGACCTACCTTAAATAAGGCCCTAACTAATATACCTACCTCATTCCTGCCTGAGTTAAAGATGCCAAGAGGCCTTAAATAATTCAAAAGCAGACAGAAAATTAAAAAAGAAAGTTATTTTCTGTGTCTGTACCTAATTAGAAGTTCAAAATTGTTCCGTAATCTTCCACAGTCACACTTCCAAATATGTTGTATAACATATTTGGAAGTATGACTGTGGAAGGTTAAGGGTCATCAAGTTTTCATAACTTATATATGTTTAAAATAGTTTCAAAATCTTCTCTCTAGTCTCTCAGCCGTCAGTAAGTAAAAATGTGGGAGTTAAGCCAGAAGAACATTTATTTGCCAAATTTTTCTTATGGAAAATTGCTAATGGTCCCAGCAAGCCAGGCGAGGCCGACATCGGGTTTTGAAAACAACTAACAAGGAGCCGACGTCTTCGGGCGGAGTTATGTCGCTATGTTGATCCCGACGACGCGCGGCCCGAAAGATGACCCGACGACCAAACGCCACTTATGGTTCGTGCCGACCTTCCCCCAACTATTTCCCGCCTACTAGTTGGTCGGGGATATTTGCCTTGATGGTGTGTTTCCGTGAATGTATTCTAGGAAGTCATATTCTATTGGTTTGCCACCCTGTATCATCTCAAAAGCTATATCATCACTGGCACTTACAAAAAGGATATTACATCATCTATTTCTAGGTTCTCTGGGGCCGTAATTTAACACACTAAATTCAATAGTTTTAATTAATTTCCTAGAAAATCAAAATTCTACTTCAGTGTAAATTTTTAATTATTGAAGATGAAACTGAAATTCTACAATATCTCACTGAACTTTTCGACAGTTTACACACGCTTGGCTTATCACCATATATTCTAGAACTAAAAGAAGGTTCTATTGTGAAGTTATCGAGGAACTTGAACGTAGTACAAGGCTTACAGAATGGCATAAAATGAAAGGTAATTATTCACAAAATGTGTGATAACTTCTTAGATCTATATAAATTACAACTGAAGGTAATGTTGGCCAAAATAGTACTTCTTCCCCGCTTTCATTTATCAGCATTTGACACTACTTTTTCATTTATTTTCAAAACAATACAGTTTCCAATTCAATTAGCATTCTGTATGACGATAAATAAGACCATTGATATCGTAGCCATATCTTTGTTTGAAACTCTTATCATTGTCAGTTGTATGTAATCTTGTGCGAGTTCTTTTGAGAATGTAAAAATTGAACTAAAACCAACAGACCGACGTACTGATAACGTTGCTTCGAAAGAGGTTTTGTAAATTTAAAGATTATTTTTATATTTATTGTTCTATTAATAATTCATGTTTTATAATATTTTCTATTCTGTATGTGTCCTTTATTTTACAACATTCTTTTTTCTAATACTTCATTATCTCGCTTTTTATCTATCCAATTCTTTTATTTTATAATGCTGCGGAGCAACACAGGTAAGCAAATCTTCTCTTTGGTGTGTAATTCGATATTTATTTGTGAACACAGTTACAATGTGCAACGTAATTGTTCTGTACTTCGTTTTAACGTCGGATTATGCTTAAGTTTTTTAACGTCAGGAAACTTCCCTCTACGGTGCATAATGTTCATCTGCGAGGGAAATCTATGGGGATTTGGGAAATATTCTTCAAAGACATACTAAAATCTTTTTGTCCATATAGGCCTATGTACCATTCCGGCATTTGCCTGGTGTGATCGAGGAAAGACCCTGGGAAAACCTCAGGCAGGATGACTCTGCTGGGATCCTTCCCGGGACCTTCTGATTGCTAATCCAACTCTCTACCAACTGAGCAACGGCCGCTCTGTGACATTCAATTTATACGTACAAAGTATCCATTTTATATCGATCGAGAATACGCTTTTGATAATATATCATCGTCTACATGCAGTAACGTTAGAAATATGTACGTAGATTTTCTTTTTGGTGGATACAGGGTTTTCGGGAAGGTCAAGCAGTGCTTAAAACGAGACGGTATACGCTGGTACGATATACCGGTACCCGGTACTTGGTTTTTTAATTATTCTTATACTGGCAGTTGTTGACAAAAAAATCTATGCTAATCGATATAGCTGACGCTATTGCTTCGAAAATATATTGTCACTTCTGAATGTCCATTTCGAGCATTGAATTTATAAGGTGTGTTAATGTGTGGAGATGTACAGTACCTAATATTTAATGAATGTGCGCTAATTTTACATATAAATCATATGTCGGAGGATTACGACCCCCCCCCCCCCAAACTTAATAGTCTTTGGTTTACAAACAACAGAAAAATAATGGCAAATATCGTTTCGTTTACGTTCCTCATGGTGCACGCCATAATCATAACTACCCCAAAAGCACACATAGTAAAAATGTTCATTTCACGTTAGTAAGTCATGACCGTCTCGGGAGAGTAAGCTGGTAACGTAATCGCAGCAAGTGATTGCTGTTCAACGTAATATAATGTAGTTCGCATATAATGAAAGAAATAATCTAATCTGACTTTTTTAAAACTATTTCCGTGAATAGCGTGCCATGTTGAAAGTGCGTATAATGAAACAAATAGATAACCTGACTTTTCTAAGCTACCTCAGTAGTACACAAACGTGTTTTGAACTTGAATAATTTTAGTTTATTTCGTTGATTAACCGTTATTGGTTGAAAAACTACGTTTAATTTTAAATATTTTTTTAACAAAGACTGTTGATAAGATGTTAGTTAGATGTCGATTCAACTGTTGTATATTTCGATTCATGGGATTCCTTCTAATTTAATGGAATAAAATTTGTAATTTAAAGCTAATTCAATGCCATTAACTATTATTTTGTGTTCTCTTTCTCATGTTGAAAACACGTTGAATTTCAATCTTTATTCCAAAGAAAATTTGGTTTCGTTGATAAGACGTTAATATGACGTGTTTTAATTTAACTATTATATTGAACTGTGCACTAAATTATCCTTCCAAGTTAATTGTATAGAAATTGTGCTTAAAAGAGAATAGAATAAAATTAAATTTCTCATGTTCTCATTTGCATTTTGAAAACAGATTGAATTTTAAACTATATTTCAACGATCCTTTAATTTCGTTAATGTGAAGTGTTTTCAACTATGACATAGATTTCGCCTTATGTGCATTTTTCTAATGCGACATATTCCACTTATTGAAAAATACAAATTTAATAGTGTAGCAATGGTCAAAATGTTAAAGAAGGAAAAATGCACATAAGAAAGAAAGAATGAAAGTATTCTTTACTCTTATTCGTACATAATGGTGTATCGACGTGTCTGGATTTGTGGCAACTGCGTTCGAGACTCCTTTTTTACTACAGATACCGTAAAAGAATAGTGACTCTCAAGGTGACTTCGTGAATGAGGGAATAAGGTGATGAGCTACCAGCGAGTGGGGAATGTTCCAGCTTCGAGTCCCATAGCAGACGTTTAGATTATTTATTTTTGGAAAATAAATACTGTATATCATGATAAAAGCACCGGACAAAATGCAGCTAAATGTGTATACGAATAGACAGCAACCATGCTCTGTTTTGGCCAACTGAAGCCCTTTCTTCATCGTCCGCTTCTTGATTTCAACGTGTTTCTTATCACCCATTATTCAACGTCAAATAAAACGGTTGAACATGTGGACATTTCGGTACATCTACAACATTAAAATTACGTTTCGGTACTAACGTTTAATCCACGTATTTTCAACGTATGTGTACTACTGGGGTAACAACGTTGAGGTACCGTAAATTCTACGCTGTTAGACCTGAAGTGAAAAAGCATGTGTGCTTACTGGAATATATACATAATACAGGGTTATTCAACATGATTGTCAAGGTTATAATAATGTGTCATGCAGAATACACTTAATATATTGTTACACCGATAGATCAGGAAATTCTCAAAAGTTTCCATTATGTTGTGCGGTGCGCAGCAGTTATGCATTTCTCCACTTGCAGCGCAAAGTACGAAGATCGCGGCAAACAACGAGAGTGAGAAAGCGTTTCGTGAGGACCTTCTCACCCAAGTACCATCCATGACATGTCAGCTACCTTCACTGCATGCACAGCCATCTATCAGCGTTCTGCTCAAGTCTGTGATTAATGATAAAGACTCTTGCCGTAGGCAGTCAGAACTAAAGAAGTCAATACTGTGTTGTACTATGGGCCAGGAGGCCGGGCTTCGATTCCTCCCCAGGTCACGCTGTTTATTTTTGTTTGACAACAACACTACCTTTTCTTCTTAGTACTTACGAATAATTGCTTGCTGTTCTTGCTTTTGCTTTTTCAACATCATACACAACTCACGGAAATAGTTTAAGTTAGGTCAAGTTACGTTAGATTAATTCCATTATTCGCAATGGAAACATTAAAATTCAGGTTTAACATAAAAATTATTCACTCCCTATGTTGACGTCAGGAATGTTACTGTGGTCAGGCGGACGTGTTTTATGTGGTGATTACTTTCGCCAAGTTAGTTGCACCTTTCCGTGACATGTAGAGGGAACCAGACGTTCTGGAAAACCGGGATTGTCCCTGGTTTTCAGCATTCGTTCCGGTGTCTTGATAAACTACTTCGGGAGACAGAAAGTTTCCTGATTTATTTTCAAACAGCAAATAATTATCCTATTTGGGAGTGTTTTCCTGGAGGTTATGAAAATATCACCGAGATGGAAACAACTGTAAGAAGCGTGTCTTTATCAGAAAGAAAAGAAAGGGAACTTTTCGTTGAAGAATGGGTTAATTTCTTAGGTGAATGTGAATGTCCTGAACAATATTCTGATATACAAAATGTGTATGTAGGTACAATGGAGAGAAGAGAGAAACATAATGGATTTGAAAACACTGGAAGTAATATTATAAATGCTGTAAATTCCCTTAAAATTATAATCTTACGTGTGTTGAGTTTTATCAGTTAGTGTCAGTGGATAGAGACTTATCAAGAAATGTTGTACCAGTGGCGAATAGGAGCACACACCCAAAATGATTTTTTTAAAGGCTTTTTGGCAACTTTGGCTCAGGCCGATGGATGATCATGGGATGAGTTGGTGGAATGAAAAAAGTAGGAGGAAACAGGAGAACTCCAAGAAAATACACGCACACAGTGTTTGTCCACCATGGTGCGAGCGTTAATCGAACCGAGGACCACAAGCACCAGAGATGAGCCACCGTGGTCTCTGCACATACTCGATTTTGAAAATACGTTGTCTGCTGTCTGCTTGATTTAAATAAACCCGTAATAATAATAATAATAATAATAATAATAATAATAATAATAA
>JAGDQP010028240.1:14256-24301 GCA_022664845.1 Lepisma saccharinum | reverse complement strand
GTAAACCAATCAGAATTTTCCACTAAAGCACAAACCAGCAATGCTGATAAAACTAAGATAGAGAAACAACAACCTTAGTTTAACAGATAGTGAATATTTCCGTTTCCCCAATGTGAAAACAGGCATTAACGCCTAATAAATAACGTTCACAGTATTCGAGAATCAAATCCAACTTCATGAACACCCTGTTGCTTCCCAATAACAGCTTCTTCGATATATTGTCATTACTAGTAAGAAAGAGTCTTTGGTTCTCCCTCCTTTTAGAAGATCTAGGTTAAATATTACCTGTTGGACTTTTTGATTAGCCTTGTAGTGACAAGAAATGCCATTGAGGATACATGCAACCAGTCTTCTCGGTTTTTGTTTGGGCTATCAAGTAGACAGAATCATTGCAACTCGTGACTTTTTATGAAGTCATTCCAACATCCTTCGTCTTCTTTGATGAATGGTCGACGATGGAGACTGTGAAAGAAGAGGAAAGAACATTACACAACCCAAAAACACTTATTTCTTGTTCTTATAAATCAAGTTAAGAAAATCTTCCTTCCTTTCAATGTCATCAAACCTCTCTTCTTTGCAAATTCCTTGAATCTCTCTTCTTTTTGTTCAAAGAAACACACAGAACTGACTGTTAAAGCCTTCTGTGTGCTGTATCATTGCGGCACGATTGTGGTTTTAACATACGTAATTATGGTTATTGACTAACGTGTGTAATTGAATGATGTAATGTAACAAAGTCCGGCTAGTTCATTTTTTATTCTGTTAAATGATAAGTTGTTGGATATTTGCACTACACGCTCGACCTCTAACTTACAGAAAAAGAGATGCATGCCGTCCTTCAAAACGGATTTAATATGATTAATTTTTCTCAGTGTATCTTTGCCCCAAGCTAATGCATGATGCCATGATGATTATTATTAAATGGAAGGGACCAAGACTGTTGTTTGCGTTCCTCCCCCACAAGAGCATATTTAGATCTTTCCTCAATTCTTACGTGATTCCTGAGTATTGCTTAAGAGTTGGAAAGACAGTGACCTTTCATCAGACTGACTAAAGGTAATAATAGCCTAGGTCAGTAATACTGGGGAACTATAATTTTCGTGAACTTTTAAAATTATTACGGAAAATAACGTAAAAAAAGGGGTCAAGCTCAAAGAAGTTAACAAGCTGCGTGTGTTTGTGCGTGTGACATGAACGCACGCAATTGTGTATTATTCCCTACGGAAGTTCACTGTTATACGGTTCAATTAATGACAGCTCGAACAAGATTTTAATTCAATTTTAAGGAATGCTACTAATAAGAATGTCAATACCGAAATGTATTATTGTTTTTATACACTATGTTAATTAAAGATTGGGCAGTAATGTTAGTACTGTTGAAACTATATAGACCATCTAGAGTTATTTAAACATATAAGGAAATGTATTTATCGTAAAATATTGTACACTCTAAAAACAGTACCTTTGACTTGTGGGTACGGAATTCCAATTTGGTACCCACAATTTTTAGAGGCAGTGGCGAACCCAGGGTTTGGTTTAGAGGGGCGGTTCTTCGCCTCCCCGTTCTCGGGAGAGAACAGATTAATAAAAAAAAAACAAGGTAAATATGAATGAATTTCTAGCCCCATCACTGCATCTGAAAAATAGATGGTATAATGTATCCCCAATTTTTGAGAATGAATGACAGAAACAAGGATTCATATTTTACTTCTTTTTTTTTTCAATTTATAATCAGATCGACAAAGCCTACAATGATCTTTTAATGAATTTTGATTCGAAATTATCTTTTGAAACACATGTAGTTGTATGTAATAAAACAAGTAATTATTGAGTATGGGATTGCTAATATTTTGTCTGCTTTTACAAAATTTTGTTTCGCTAGTTTGATATAATTCAGTGATGCTCAACCAATGGACCCCCCCCAAAAAAAAAAAACACAAATAAATATCAATAAATGAATAAAATTGTTTTAATACAGCAATTATTCATTTAATATAAATTGATTTATATTTATAATTTAATAATTTACTTGCATGATAACAATGGCTGTAGGTAGGGTTGCCATACATCCTGTCTGTACGGAATTGTCCCATTTTCCGACCTTATTCCGGTGTTCCGAGAAAGTTTCCTGCAACGCTTATTAGTCCTGTATTTCAATTTACTAATTGTTATTTAGAATACAAATCTTGTTTTCCACAAGAGACAAATTCAATAAAATTAAACAAGTTACCATGTTGAAAATAATTCTCATAAAATAGTGAAAGTAAAATTTCTGCTTTAGAACACTAGATGTCTCTTGGAACATTACACTTTCAGCCCTGTACTTTTTGGCTTAACTAACTCTGGCTTACGGAATTCGCAAATTCATCGCCGCAAGAACAAACATTCGCCATTGGATTCTCTCCTGGTCTACACCAAGCCAGTTTTCATCTTGAATATCCACCTCTTGAAGATCTCTTATAATATTGTCATCCCAACTAGGTATCTGTCTTCCCAACGCCCTCTTTCCCTCCGACTTGCAACCACAATGGAATATACGTTCATTTCCCCCATCCGAGCTACATGGCCTGCCCATTTTAACTTCGTGATTTCATTATTTTTATAATGTTGGGTGAATTATGTAGGCTCTTCCATTCTTCGGTCAGCTCGTCCCGTTTTAGCCCATATACCTTTCTCAAAACCTTATTGACAAATACACGTAATTTATGTTCAACTGCTGGGGTCGTATCTAACTTTTGTAACGGTAAATTAATACCGGCACAATAACCGTTCTGTATATTTTCAATTTTAGCTCTTAATATTAATCGCGAGGTTAGGAGTTTCTTAGCTGAACATGCGTTGCCCGATGTTAAGGAATTTCTTATTTCTTCCGTGACCTTGTGTTTCCTAGTTACATATGCTTCCAAGTATTTAATTTTCGCTGATCTCATTCTTAATTATTATGTATCTATTTATTTCCTTCATCCTCTGTGTTTCGGCTTGTTATTATGTATTTCGTTTTCTTCACGTTGATGTATGGTGATAAGACTAGGATTTAGCACACTGTCAGAGAGTGCGACGTTTTTAAGTACGTTTCCAGTAAATAAGTTTTAATTAACATGTCATTTTAAGATATGGATTATGACATGTCATGGAATTGATATACTGTGTTTCAAGTATGTGGTTATACGACATGCAAGATGTGTAGAAGGAAGCAGGAGTTATATTAAGATTATTGTTACATGCCCCAGTAGCACATACGTGCTTTAAACGTTGATAAAACAGTCTAATGTCCACATTTTCAACGGTTTTATCAACGTTTAAAACACGTATGTGCCATTGGGGTGAGAATTCCAGGTATATTTGTTAAATATGTTTTACATCTTTAGAACCTAAATATATTGTTGGCTACGAGCTATTATGGTTATTCTCAATAAATGTTCCGTTTCTGAATCAGTTCTAATTAGTAGGCTTTACTTTAGCATACAAGCTATCTTTTCATACTACTGTTTTATTGAGGTATAACAACGTGCAATATTGATATATTGCTCCCTAAGGTATTGTTTACGTCTATTAAATAATAATAAGTCAGATTTATCAATAGACATTACACGTTCTCATCGCAAGCTTCTACTAACAAGTAAACCTATCGATGGTTCAAACTGTTTTTTCGACCAGACTTGGAAGAGGAGTGGGGTATATATGGAAACCACCAGAAAGTATGATTAAAAGTACCCTCCAAAAGGTATCCAGTATCTATTGATGCGGATTTGTTTTCTATGATTTCAAGCATTTTACAAATAAACGTGTGTCTTCCGACTTAGATCACACTATAAGTAATTATTCTAATGAACCAAACTTTTGGCCACTGTGCCCGTCTTTATGGACGAAAGCACTTGCTTCATGCTTTTTGGTGGTTTCCTTACGTACCCGACTCCTCTACCAAGTCTGGGAGAAAAAGCAGTTTGAAGCATCGATAACTTGTAAGATATCGGTGTTACTTTTACTTTGTAGTGCATCTATATTATCCCACATTAAATCTATATCATCTGCGTATACGAACAATTGGTTTCAGTCACTTAATGTTAGTCCCTTTTTGTACTCTTCTATACTTTCAGCATTGTTATCCTATTTTAACTGATTTTTTTTTTAAATCACAATAAACCTCATAAAACAAATAACTTTACATTTTTCTCAAAGACTCTTTAAGTTAGGTTATCAACTAAATTAGGTGAATATTATGAAGAGATGTGGTTACTAGGTAACGAAAGAACGAAGTAGCCTAGCCTTGAATACTGGCTACACAGTATGGTACATAATAATATCTGTTACTCCATGTCAGACTATACTGTATATTCACATGTATACAAGCGAGAAAAGATGCTACATGGAACTAAAAATAACATGGAACTTACCATTAATCCCAATTGTTATGATGTTGGCAATCCCAGTCAGTAGCTGTAATCAGTTGCAGAGGGTTGTACCCCACATGTTTCATTATTGGTAAACATATACAAATGAACATCCAAGAGTCGCAGGATGCGGGCTTTTCACCCATCATCTTGTGACCAAGGAGCTTCGTGTTCGATTCCCGGTGAACACGTATTCAACACTTTAAACCCTTTAAACTGTAGGTCCCGTTCTTAGGACGTAATTTTCATCTGATGGACATTAATGGAAAACCAACATCTGTCCACTTTGGGTATGAATCTTCGGGTCGTAGACCTGCCTCTCAAAATGACAATTATATTATCATCACAATGAAAGAAAAGAGGCATTCAGGACATTTGGTCACTGTAATTTTTGTACCCCCTTCCCCCCGCCCTACAAAGGAAAGTGGCTGTTTACATCCCTGAATGAAGAGAAAGGTTAAATGGTATTCTTTCGTTAAGATGGGAATGATTGATCACACTTGGCAGCAACAATTTTGGCTGTAACTTAGTTTATTTTTTTTTCTTTCATTTTGATAGGCACGAGTAGATATAAATTAGGATAATTTGGCGTAAAATGGCTCTCGACACTGTTGCTTCTTCAGGCTCTGCGTGTTTAAAGTCAAAGCACGACTACCAAAGTAGTTCAATGCAAACGGCCTCTTCTTGAAAGGATGTATCTGTTATCTGATGTTCGAAGGATGAATACATGTAATTTATCTTGATGTTTCATACAGATAACTCTTTAAATATGACATAACTAATCTCTGAAGCAATACACATGCGTTTAACTACGTGATGTTTGACACAACTATGGACACATTTCACTAACTGAATTATTTAGTAATGGTGCATTTTTCAATATCTAAATTTAAATCTAAATGCAATAATATGTAGAGTTATTCAAAGAAAATGCGATTGTAAGTATCGTCAGCTGTGTGAAATGAATACCAGAGGAAGTGTTAGGTGTGCAAGGTTTGTTCTCATATGCACACCACATTCAACATCAGAAAAAATGTACTTTTTGGTCATTATAGTAATTGATCCTATTTAAATTATATAGGTTGTTAATTTTTTAATATGTACAAAATCCATGTCCCAGCTAGTATTCGAATCCGGAAACTGATGGAAGAAACGTTCCTAATCTATCAGGAATAGCTTTGAATGTTGAAATATCGTACAGTACCACGCCAATATCGATCGATGTTTGGTCGAAACGACGAACCATGATCGATATCGGCGTTATTGACCCAGTACGTTGGCCTGATATCGACCTGTTATCCTTGTGATGCTTGGGTACTGTAATTTCTCAAATTTGCTTTTCCTAGTCTTTTTTTAATTATCAGAATTTCAAAATCTAAAGGGTTCGGTTTACTTGGCTGCTTCAAGTTAGCTGTAACATAAATAAAACAGCAGAGTTTGATTACAATGTTACTGTAATATATTGCTAATACGCTGCATTTTTCATGTTTATTACAAACCGGATACTATTTTCTCAAAGGCATAAACTTCTTATTTGACATCTGAAGAAATCTAGGTTTTTCTAATACAGCAACTTTTCTGTAAGGAATTTATTTTATTTTCAATACAATTTTAACATACAAGTTTAACATAAGCCAATGTTTGTGCATAACACAAAATTAAAGTTATCATTAATTCTGTTCTATATTAAGTATTTTTCATGGTTTTGCCATCAAGAGAAAGTAGACAATCTGCTCTTAATTTTCATGTATCTAATATTACATTTACAAACAGAATACTTAGTCATGAGTTCAGAAAGTATTTTGCCCAACGTTACCACAATTTCCGCGGCAACTTTGGGCATATCTATAACTATGGGATGTAAATGCTTGTATTTTCCACATGCATTCAGAACTACCATTAATTATAAAAAATAAATTGATATGATACATAACAAAAATGACTGTAAAAATACATTTTTAGTGCCAAAAGTTATTCTAGTTGACGGTAACTATATCCGTGTTGTAAGGATTTCCATAAAGTACAAACCCTACTGTATTCTTACAGCATAAAGTACCAATGAGAATAAGTACACATAGTTCGGTTCACTATGAAATGAATACTAGTGACCTCTGTGGTTTCAGGTGGGGTCAAAAATAAACTGTGTGCGCTTGTACAAAAGAAGCTTTATGTTGAAATACAAGTAAACCTACTAAATAGTCCACTATTAGGAAACTCGCAGACCAGCAACAAAATATCCACCGCGATATTTTTTATTTTAAAGGTCAGCAGAATGTTTATTACTCTTCTTGTATTATAATATAACGTTTAAACGTTACTGCAGTTTTACTGCATCTCCGTGCCTCATAAACGAATAAAAAAAAATCAGTTTTCAACATAGCGATAAAATAAATCTCCAGCATTAGAGAGCTGCGTTGAGTTATTTGAAACAATTGGGTAACATATCTTAAGTTTCTTGACCTCTGAATCCTAATGTTGTAACTGTCTTTTAATGACCTATTATAAGTCGACCCTGTCTTGGTCTTTCTCTCACAGACGCCGTTGTTATTATTTCTTTAGGATTACATAGTAGAAAATTTCTCTCCTCCTAGTATTTAAGTAGCAACATGGAACAAATATGTTTCAGTGCAACTGATTCAGCCCAATCTCTAGGTGATTTCCACGCTTTTTGCGTTATTATTAATAATTTTATATTGTATTCAATGAACAAGCTATTCTAGCCTTACTGCTTTATAAATGTGAAAGATGACGTCCCTACGGGCCAAGGCGTATAAATGATACAGCGCTCACCGCTGGTGCTAGGGATCGTCGATTCAATCTCTGCTCATGCAATGTGGACTTTGTGATGGCCGTGTGCGTGAGTTTTCTCAGGGTACTCCCATTTTCTTCATTCCACCCATTCATTCCATCATCATTAATTCGACTTGAGTTAAAGTTGCCTAAAGGTCTTACAAATTAAATTCAAAATCGAAAATGGCATCCCTACATGGGCATGATAGTGCCCAGGAATTCAGTCATGATATCCTACAAAAGGACCTGAGCTTAGTGTCTCCTTGGTATCGATCTGAAATCCTTGATCACAACCTCGACCATGGAGGTTGTTGTATTTTCCTTATAAGAGTTCTACTTAAAGTACAGGTCCCTTAAGATAAGATAAAATTAATTTTATGGACAGTAACAGTACGCCCGTCCCTAGGTCCCTTAAGACCTTCTAGAAACTTCTTGTATACACTTCAATGCATTTAAATACACATAAAAAGGGCAGAAAAGGGAAAAGTTGTAGTAATAATGCTCGTATAGATATATTACTTGCAAAAGTGGTCACAGAAACAACTTCCTCACTTGAAGACACATTTCTTCAGAAACATTTTCAATGGACTTATTTTCTCTCTTTAAAAAAGTCATTTCTTAAGTAAACTTAAACAATTGTAAATTCATCACTTTGTTCCGTTTCTAATACATTTATTCTGTGTAAAATAGAGACTTGTTCCAGTAATGAATGAAGAACTAATAATATCATATTCCTAATGAAAGTCGCTTATTTTCACACCATACATTTGTATTCTGACAGTAATTATGTAGTTATTCTCGGTAATCCTTGATGCGCGCACGAGCGTTAAAATTCCAACCAACTCTAATTTTAACGCAGTTTTATGTAATGAAGCGTTTTTTCAACTTATTTTTCTTATTTCTAGGATGATGTTATGTAACTGTCTGCCCGTGCACGTGCATTGTCCGTTATGTTCAATGTATATACGGAGAGAATCCTGTTGAGATTGGAACCCTGAATTTCATTTCTTTTAATTGTATTATTACACACTAGAGTCTCGTTTAACCGAATTTGATGGGACCAAAGGTAATTCGGTTAAACAAAAAATCGGTTAAACCGGACACGTAGTGATTTATATACTGTTATTTAGTACTGTACTACATGTAGAAAGAACTACTTTATTTTAAAGCAAACTATTTTCTTCAAACGTAAGCCTACTAAAATAATATATTATTGTAATACCATAATATAATTACTGTACTGTGTTTTTACTAAACATTGCAAGGATTTCTCAAATAATTTGTTCATAATTAAGAGTATAAATCAAATTTAAAATGAGCAAAGTACTAAAATAAAATTTTAGTTTTTACTGCGTAGGGATTCGGTTAATCCGGAAATTCGGTTAATAGAGACTCTAAT
Organism: Lepisma saccharinum; assembly: GCA_022664845.1. Classification (NCBI taxonomy): domain Eukaryota; kingdom Metazoa; phylum Arthropoda; class Insecta; order Zygentoma; family Lepismatidae; genus Lepisma; species Lepisma saccharinum. Next base: position 15,721 of record JAGDQP010028240.1, on the reverse strand, counting down.
GTATGAAAATTATTGAATTTCATTAATTGACTCATCGGCGCCGTAGATAATATCTTGTCTTTCTATGATAAAGGAAAGCAGAAATTAGGTTCCTGCCCTCAACTTGAGCTTACATTACTGCATTCATTTCCACTGTAGAGAGAAAAAAACAAGACGTTTATCCAACAAGTAGATGAAAATAGCTAGTCCAGTTCTTTGTTGAATGTTTATTCATAGGAAACAAACGGCAAATATTAGGAATATTCACCTATTCTGTAGATAAGGGTGATGTCACGGAAAGGATTGATATTTATTTGATTTAAATTTATATATAGTTACCAACACTTCTGTTTTAAAACACACTTTAGAAATACTGAACAGATTAACCCTTATTTTCACCCCAGATATAGATTTTTAATGATTATTCTTAATTTACAATCTATCACTCCACATTACTGATTTACATTATTTTATTAACATAAATATATTTTCAAACTTTTACTCTCTTTATTCACCATGATCTCCGAATATAGTTCTAAATAAACAAGACGGTTGACAATTTACAGGAAATCGTTATTTCTGTTAATAGCTGAATATTAACCAAATCATGGGTTCGTGACGTTCGTCAAGCCTTCACCATAGGAAACATGGTAATCATGGTATAGTACAAAAACGTTCGTGACTTGGAAGATTGACATTCAATGTTAACAAAAACGTTCCAAAATATATGTGCCGGCCGGGTGGTCGAGTGGTCTGCGGCGGTAGGCTATCGATTCAACGGTCCCGGGTTCGAGTCCCGGAAGGGGCATGGGTGTGGATTTTAACACTTAACAGCTAAGGGCAAATCGTGACGGGCCGAAGTCTAAAGTTACTAAAACTGGCCCACATAAAAATAAAGTTTACCAAATTTTTTTTTACCAAAATATATGTACCTCTCACTAAAATTTATATAATAGTGCATATGTGATCCGTAGGAGTATTTTTCCAGAAATGGATTACAAAGGTGTTGTACTAATTTCCTGCAGTGATTCTTACCTAGTTGCGAAGTGATTTGCGGTCATAACACCTGCAGCACGGCAGTGGTCCTTATCCGTCAGTACCGTAGATTTTGGACGTTGTTCAAAGCTTTTGAATGTTGTTTACAATACACTACAAAGATTGTACTATGGTATACTTTATATCAGTGTTTTACATTAAATGGAAGAAATAGAATCTTTCTAGTCGCATAACAATTTGAAATGTTGAATAACATTAATTAACAATGAGTTCTCATTTTTTACAGTGTGGTATGGCTTACCAGGGTCCCTAACTCCGAAATAAATAGCATACGTGGATAAATAAACGTATTCACATTTGAATTTCTGGGAACAAGCTAGCCAAAAACGATGTGTCACATTACCTCCTTTCAACTTCTCGAGCTGAATTTAGGATGATGGAAATGTAGCTCATACCTCCACCAGGTAAGGTGTAGTTGCAGCACTTCACC
>JAGDQP010028239.1:0-24302 GCA_022664845.1 Lepisma saccharinum | reverse complement strand
CTACTTGTATGCTGAATAACAAGTAATGTAAACTATGTACTTGTATGGTAAATAACAAGTAATGTAAACTTGTGTTAAATAACAAGTAATTTTGTGCTTCCCACGTGTGGTTATTCGGTACTGCCTGAATGAAAAACAATGAAACTTGGATAACAAATTCCGCCTACCATTTTCTGACGTACATAAGCTGATTCATCCTAGTTACAGGAAGTCTTTGCTACAAATTGATTTACATAAGAAAAATAAGAACATTAAAACATTCTAGCCAATTATTATTTGACCATTTTTCAATAATTTGTGTCCAAAATTTGACCAAAATGTGTATTTCCTCCTCAGTTCTTTGTGGATTTTTTTAAAATGTCGAATTATTTAGCATTACGCAAAGCATGGCACAGAAGAGATAAAAATGTCTTAACTGTAAGCGTTTCCAACAAAAGCTGAATACCCGAAACTGAAAACAGCCAATGTTCATTTTTTAAACAAGTTCAATTACTAAAATTAAGCTAAAAATTATGGCCCAACGCAATATTGAATTTTTGGTTAAATCTGGCAATTGCAGAAATGTGCCGTCCTCCGTGTAAAATTAAACCAAAACTATTTTGTTCTAACGTTTGAATAAAATAATTCTTACTTTATGTTGTTAGACCGTCTTGGATTTCGACAATAAATAGGCAGAAGGTGGTAACCCACATTTCTGGCCAGCACTCTTGACACACAGTACATTAATTTTGTAGGTATTTTTATCTGGTTGTAAACATACGAGCTGGCTATGGTTTATAAGACATTCTGACAGTTTGATAGATCTAAGTTCTAACTACACATGAATTTTATATTTATCTTGGTTGTTTAAATGAAAAGGAGTTTCTCCTAATAAAATCTTTAGAAAATGCTATGCGTAGCTCTGAGGATCAAGCTACTGCAATTATTTTAATCTTGAAATTCTAACTACTAAAATCTTCTAATTGTTTTGATTTATAAAAAAATCAAAATGTTTTCATTAATACAGGAGAGTAGCTCTGCTAAAAAATTCTGAACAAGAATTGTCAGTCATCTCACTTCTAATACCAGATTAGCGCTTCTCAATTCTTTGTGTAGAACTTTGTATACAATTTAAAAGTATCTAACCAAAACATATGAATGGTTCCGTCTCATATCATGTGGATTTTGGGGTGGGCAAACACCGTGTTCATAGGTTGTCTCGAGGTTCTCTTGTTTCCTTCCTCTTTCTTTATTCTACCAATTCTACCATCACCTTCCATTCGGTCTGAGCTAAAGTTTCGTAAAGACCTTAAAACTAAATTCAAAAACAAATGGTGATACAAAAATTCAATCGAATTCAATTTATTTATGGCCTTTAGGCATTTATGGCTCAGGTCAAGATAGAGTAAAGAAATGGATGCAGGAAATAGTTGGCCAGAGTCTAAGTAGAAGATTCCATTCCGAGACTTGCTTGGATTTATCCTTGAATGGTAACTATGTACGAGGGAAAAGCGCCATGCCATACGTAGTTTGTGCCATATATCTCTTACTAATAATGATATTTCTAATTTGACGCTATTATTGAATGGTAAAATTCCTTCAATGGTAATTACCTGTCTTTTCAATCTTTTATCCACTAATGTATCTTCAACAATAGTACTCACATCATATCCAAACTAACTTGTTTCTACATTTCCTTTTGATCTTTGATAATGTCCTAGTGATTCCAAGGCACTAATGTTCATCAAGCGCGTTATCATCAAATCCATTTTTAAATTCTTTTCTTTAGTTTTTACATTATTTTCTTTAGTTCACAATAGTTCGTGGTGTCCTCAAATCTTACAACGTTAATTTAACTCATTTCCCGATATCATACAATGATTAAATTTTGCACAGCGACGTAGATCGGGTGATAATACAATATTCCATTGTTACTTTCATATATTTATATAAATTTTAAAACCATATGTTAATAGTTTTTTTTTAATATGGACGTCTTTATCCTAAAATAAATACTAACCTGCACCGATATTGGGTTTTACTGGTTGCACAATACTTTAGGATTTGGGCCACAAAATACTAGCCTGAAAAAAAAGTATCCGAATAGCGAAATAACTCGAAAAAATAATTAAAAAAAAACTTTTAAAGACATACTTTCTTGAACAATTCGTACTTGAAAAGTAAAATATAATTGTGTTTATGCATGACTAAAAAGAAAAGCATATGACGCACCAATTCAAGAATTTATAAAGTGACTGTATATGAGAGCGTGTCCCATGCTTTTCTTTTTAGTCATGCACACACAAAATTAGTTTTACTTTTTAGTAGGAACTGTTTAAGAAAAGTACATCTTTAAAAAGTTCTGTTTACAATTTTTTAATCTTTGGTTAAGTTATATGAATGCTTGTTGAGATCTGAATTTCGAGCGTTTCTTGAAATTTTTACATCGTGTCTCTTGCAGAAATGTACGCTTGGGAAAATAAAACATTTGCTCATAAAAGCTACGAATATTACAAGAACTTGACAACCACAATGTTAAATATTGAAATTACTTACTGCGATGGAAAGGACGGAGAAGTAAAGTTTGTCGCGGTATAAATGAAATGATGTTGTAAGTTCCCTTTATTGATATTTGTAATCTGTTATGTTGGTATAGTATAGGGAATTCTAAAGAAATGTTATAAAGTAGAGAGCATATAACTGGTGTTAGTGATGCAGAAATATTGTACAATTGTGAACTCAAAATAAACGAATCAGTTATCTTCCCCTATTGGGATTTGAGATGGAAAAAGTAAAGAAGAAACGTTTATCTGCGATTCAATGACAAAGAAATCTTAGGGCTGAGGGAAAGGAGTATGATGTACATTAGTACATAAACATCTATCGTCCTAAAGCTCTCTACGGAATGTTATGTAAAAGAGGAGAGATACATCTCCCAGTAGAAAATTTCTCTCTATTGGTAAAGCAAGAAATACATACATACAAGGAGAGAAATCTTAGAGAATACGAAAAGAAGGATGGGGCACCGGAGAGGGAAAGATTTCTTTTCTCCTTTACATGTAAGCGTACCATCTGGTACGGCAGACAAGACAAGCTCTCTTCTTCTTCTTCTGGAACCCAAGAGCAAGAGAGAGTAGAAAGAACGAGAGAAACTACTGATGGTGGTATAGCAAATATGACGTCAGCATGGATCATAAGGAGAAGTCTAGGAAAGGGAATAGGAGGAAGGATGGAGAATCAGACCAAAAACGAAGAGAAGAAGGAAGAATAGCTATGACGAAGAGTGAGAAGGTGTTCTGGATGTTTGGAGACTCGAGGGAATGACGAAACAGTTAAAACTTTTCAGAGCATAAGCAAAGGCACCCTGGCTGCTGAGTTTTGTATGCACAAGAAAGGGTGTGTGAGAGGAATGGTAAAAGATGAAAGCCCCCAACCTTTTAGATAGTGAATCTTTCTTTCCCTCTCCGTCCCTATTTCACTCTTTCAATCTCTCTTTCACTATTCCGTTTTGCTCCTGCTCTGACAGTTTGAAAAAGAAAAACTGCTTCAGCACCACGAGAGCAGAGTGTGTATAATGGTCTCTCTTCCTCCTAGACCCTTTCATTCCTTGATGCACTTCGCCACATGATTCCACCCTTGCAAACATGTTACCTACAGCAAGAGAAGGATGACTTGTTTCTAGAACAGCACTTAAACGATAAAAAATATTGGAACAGGAGAGAGAGAGAGAGAGAGAGAGAGAGAGAGAGAAGGGCGAGAAGAGACAGCGGGCGGTGCGGCCCGCAAGGATAGAGTACTGTACTATAAGAGCTGTTATTTCCTTCATGCGTGAGGAAAGATGATAGAAGCTGTGTAGTACTAAGTTTTCCCGTGAGCCGGCAAATTTAACTTCCGTCCTTGTCTCTTCTTCCTGACTACCTATCTTCCACAATGAAGCTATGCAAAGTCAATTAGAAAATTTCATTAGTGAAGATGTAAGGAATGGCTTTATATGTCTCTTATGTATATGACATCTCGAAACTTACTGTGTTAAGTGACACTTTCCCTTTTACGCATTTCCATCATTTCAGTTTCCTTGCCGTAAGTGAAATGTGTTTTTTATCTTCATATTCTTTTCCTTCGTTTCGAATGTCTTAAATTCCCCTGACACGTTCTACGTTTCTGCCATTATAATTTTCTTTCACACTCTTCATCACAGCTCCACACACACCAACACATCTCTCATATGAAAGATATACTCATTCACATAGATACAGTAACTTTAAATTGTCAATGAAAATTGTTGTTCATAGCACTGAATCGCTTTTAAAATAAGATGATGCAGTGTTGCAATCTCAAATCCTAATTTTTCCTGCTAGGGAAACATCAATGTTCACCGATGTAAATAAGCGTGTTTTCACAAGTAAAAGTATATTAATAAGCTATCATTTTAGCCTAGGAAAGAATGAGAAATGTTTGATAGAGGCAGGGATAGAATCAGGGTCGTTCGGCAATAGCCTGTTCACTAACTGAACTACCGACGATAGACAAAATCCCTACACTTCTCGCTAGGTGTTGAAGTTTGATAAGCAAGTTTGTATGATATCAGGACCTATTATGAACAAACGATGTACAATAAATTTTCTTAAATTTGATTGCAAAGAAAGGAGTGTACAACAGTGACACGATAAATATCTAGAACAACTATTATTGACTTTGCACAATTTTAGAGAAAATGTGTTTAAAATGTTCAAGAAGTGTAATTTTTGAGGTGTGAAAACAATATCATGTTTATTTAGAAGTAATATTAGAAATTTCATTTTCTGATAGCAAACATACGAGTAATTCTTTCCAGGAAAAACTTTCCGAATTTATAAAACGAAATTTACAGTATAATTGTAATATAATTGTACATCAGTCATATTGTTTGTTTATGTTCAAACTCTTGAACTTCTTAGCTTACTGATAAAAGCATTATACTTAAAATTCTAATTTGGAACTATTTAAAGTCTGTTACACGATATAGTAAGAAAACAATAACCATTTTAAAATTATAAAATCATTTTCTTTCGTAATGCGTATGTTAACAATGATATTACAACCAAATTTTACAGAACTTGTTACACAAGCTTTCACACAAACAACTTGTTACATTCGCACAAATTCGAAGCTCCAACAAGTTTCTTTTCTTTAATTTAGCTACCACGGAATCTATCAAAGTACAATAAATTTTCTCTGATTAGCAGGCACTTGGTATAATAACTGTAGATGTTATATCAAGAAGGTTTATCTTAAGTTTATTACACGCTAAACATATTTGACTTCGCTGACTATATTTTGATTGTTACCGTGATAACTGAACACGTGATAACGTATTGCCTCTTTTATCTACCTTTCGAGACATGAGTTCAATCACGATTGTGGTTGTGCGAAATTAGGAGGCTCTACTAGAGATTGAACCCGAGACCTCTAACTCGCAAGGCAAGCGAGTTAATCAACAATCAATAAATCAACGACTGGAGCAAACAATTATTCGCTGGAATCATTAATTTCAATTCCCTTAAATTCATTCCCAACCAAAGGGTGGTACTCAGTCTTATAAAGTATCTTTAGATCTTAACAAACAAACATAACAATTCCATAAGAGATTAGTTTAAAACCTTTGATAATTTAATTTTTGTTTGAAAGAACTTTCTGTAAATTCTGTAACTAGTAACAAATTGAACAGACAAGTATATTTCTCCTTTGAGAAACAAACAATACGAGGGATATTGTTGTTGAACATGGGAAACATTACAAGACGAGAAACTACCTTTTCCTATTCCGTATTTTTCTCCCTTGTCCCTTATTGGTTTCTTTCGTTCGTAGCTGTATATGTACTGAAGGAAGGAAGGAAGGAAGGTAAAATCCATTACCTAATTAGAAACATTAGAAGCTGAAAGAGGGAGAGAGGTGGAAAGAGAGTATGGGAAAAGAGAGTTACAACGTAGGCTTCAAAACTAAAGTTTGAAGCGAAACTTTCCCTTCTTCTGTTAGAAGCCTTTACATAACGTGGCATGCAAACATACAACTGTCACAGTCAAAAATATTAATCTAGGTAGCAGTGAGGAAAACTCAGGGTTGGAGTAATTAATCCACGTCAATTCAAAATGTCTATCGAATCTCTGAGAAGTAACAGCAGCAGCATAGCAGCAAAAAGAACGATGGTGGCGTTACATGAAAATTGATTTTCTCTCTTGCCTCTCTCTCTCTCTTTATTTCAAAGATATTTTTTGTTCTTCTTCTTCTTCTCTCTCTCTCTCTCACTCTCTGCTTTTCAAATGCAAATACATATGTACATGCACACTACATTCCTTTATTTTTCAGCGAGAGAAAGACTTTTTGGTACTCTGTCACTTAATCTGTATTTAAACGGAAATATGTTTCGTTTTATAATAGAGATTCTTTAAGATCAGCACGAAGGTAAAATGGACTCAAATTTTACTCAGGTCGTCTCTCTTAGTCAAGTTTCTCTGGCACTTTTCTCGGTCTCATCAGATGAAATTTGTCAAGACACTAGAAATATATAAGGCCACCGTTAGACGAATTGTTAGCATGCTTGCTGCCTCTAGGTTTGGTCACGGGATCAGGTCTCATAAAGATTCATTGAACATTGAACACTTACCAAAATCTGTATTGTTGCTGTTCTTATAAGCTCACAAGCTCATTTAGGACGTTAATTAAAGTTCAAACAAACAAATAATAATAAGTGGCTCCGTCATTTATTAACATTTCTTGTACTGTAAGTTGTACTGGAATGAAGAGCATCATTCTTAAAAAAAACTAATAATAAACTTAACCTCAGAACTGTTGTAGTCTCAGGCTCAAATTGTAATTTTTTGTTAATGTTTCATCTTACAAAGAGAAGTCATGAGGCACACGGTTATATTTAAATGATATAGAAGTAAAAATGTTTAAGTTTCTAGTCAACAGTTTGATTCTCACCAACGTTAGAGTATATGTAAGACAATTATGAGAAAGATTCTTCAGTGCTGCTGCCATTTTAACCTTAAAAAGTTACAGTGAACAAAATAGCGAAAGTTTTCATTGTATATGCCTAGGATAGTAAAACAAATGCTGTAATTCAAGTAGAAAATCACTTTCCTTTTCAGAATTTCATTACTAATATCTAACAAACAGCAATATTGAAGAAACATCTGTAAGTAGCTAAACAATGATCACGAATAATCAAATATTGAAATGTTGTTATTTCAATATCAAAATACTACCCAAACGTCATCAAGAAATTTTGCTTAGTCATTAGTTTAGGAATTAAAAGGAAACTTGAACATTTTATTTATTTGTGTGTGTTACGATCTTCGTAAAGTATTATAGATTCTTGCACAGTAGCATAAGCATGGGATAGTAACGTATGTAGTAACAGAGGGTCAAAATATAGGACATTGGCCCGTCAGGCGACTTTAGATCAGACAGTGTGTCACGTATATACAACACATACAAAAGTACACATGCAAAGACCCTCATCGTCTTTGCTACGAACAAAACATGAATAATTTCCCTGTGAAGCAGGATTGTAAGATCTTTAAGATAATTTCTTATTCAAACATTGTCATAATACTTATTTGAATATTTCTTTATCCAGATCATTAAATATCTAAGCAAGTTAGTATGGGATACAAGAAAAATATAACAAACAGGTATTCAGAAATTTAACAAAGTTTTTTTTTTAAAAAAAAACAAATAAATCGATATACAAGTTGACAGTAGGTAAACATAAAACTTGTATATTAATCAGATTAATTAAATCATTATAAATTCTTAAGATATGTTCTCAAAATCTTAATAACAGTTCGGGTAACGTTCCTTCAGATTACATCCGAATATTCTTTTGTATTGTTTGGGTAATGGGTTTAGTGAATATTAACTGTTTTTCTATGAAAAGTATCTCCAATTACTGAAAGAGGACTGCGCCTTAATTTCGACGTAGTGTGTCAAATGATGAGTAGTCACTACAGTGGCATACGGAATATGCAGATGTAAAGACTCTTCTGATGAAGATGGGGCGGGAAATTACTTTCTTTGGTGACGCTTTACGACTGAAGAAAAGCGTTTTTTTTATTTCCCATTATTTCTGCCCCTCTTTCAGAAGAGAAGAAAACGATATCTGATTATTCTTTCGCCATCACCTTTCTACTCTTTTATTATCTTTCTCTCTCTCTCTAACCTTCTTTAAAAATAAAGATTTCTTTCTGCTTTTTCCGGTAATCTTTTGTTCCAGAGTTTTTGATATCAATGAAAATAGGTTGCCTGGAAAACGATTCTCTGAAAGCCATCTTTCCCAAATCTAGGAGAGTAAATATCTGATGTTCCATTGCCAAAACTTTTTTCTCGTTAGCGACGCGTTTGCCCCTTCGAAACGTAATATGGATACACTACAAAAGAATGCAAATATAGAAGTTATTTTAATAGCAATGGCAGAGTTGCCATAAGCGCATTTAATAAAAATAATATCGTTCCTCTAGCGATATTGCAAAGGACAAAAATATATTTTTGTCATGTATGTGATTAAAGAATTGCAGAAAGTAAAAAGTTTTAAAAAAATGGTACTTTTGTTTGTTTTTGGGGGGACTTGGAATAACAATGAATCAACACCCTGGATAACCCAAGTCATGATGCCTGACGTAAACAAGAATCGAACACAACATTGATTATACATCAGCACCTTTTACCTTTTACCTAAACATACATTATACAAGCTTTTGATATAAGTTAGTTTGAGTGAAAATTAAGGAAACACCCAATGATAGTATACAGAAATCGATATGGAATTTCTGCTGTTACAGTTACGAACTGGCACTATTACATAAATATTACAAGTTTAAGGAATTGTTCTAGCTGGTAGTTAGTTACACGTTATTGTATGAATAGGAGGACAGGAAAATTTGTTGATGACTAAACTAGAACTTTTGACGATATTAATATCTTTATCTTCTTAATTTGAAAATCAATTTCTTCAATATATCCAATAGTGAAAACAGAGAAATGGAAAGCATTACAAATACATTTATAAATACTATGCCAAGTCCTGCTAACGGCGACTATGTTCACTGTAAGAGCAATTAGTTTTCATGAATTCGTAATTGAAACGTACAGATCCTTTTTATTCCTTTCTTCCTCTTTTCATCTTCAATACAAAACTTTAAAACATATTTCTCTGCATTTAAGAATATTAAAGTTTCTGGATTTACAGGTTGGTGTGATGGTCATAATGTTGTATACATACTGTAGGTACTTCTTACTTAAGATGACACAAAACATACTTACAAGACAGGTTGGAAACAACTGACATATAAGTAATTATATTGATAAACTTTCTAATCAGCATACTTTTCTATTTTCTTATCACCATTAATAATTTTTAAACAAAATTCTGAAATGTTTCTTATTTAATATTGTTTAATGTAGATTAAACTGTCTACATCTAGCGAAGTTCGATGAACTAGCGAAATGTTCCTTTAAGACACATTTACATCTATTTATCATGTAGGCACTAGTCTGGTTGTGCTCCTATAGCATACTAAGAACATTTTTCTAACATTTATATGTAATTATAAATACTTTCATTATAAACCCCATACCTTATTACTTTATTTTATGTTTATTATGTATAGTAGACTTACGCATAAAATATTATAAATTCAATCTTATTCTAATGTAGTCTTACTAACATAAGCCATAATATCTATATCTTTAACTTCAGATATTCAACATTTCTTATTCCATTTTAAAGGTATAATACGTAGTAAGTTCTATTAGGAATTGAAGACGTTGTCATTTCAGAACTTATTAACCAACATTCCTAAATTAAAATTTGTAATATTAAACATTAATAAAAATAAATAAATGTAATGGTTTAGATGTAGAGCAACAATCCAGATGAAATGAAAATATTGTGTATGGAAATGCTCCATTTAAGAGTCGCAATATAGTAAAGAGATTTTGATACCTAACATATGTAAGAAATGAGAATGAAATATCTGTCTTGACTTTCTCTCCATTTCTGGTTTGGAAATCATCTTTCATTTATTCCATTCCTTCCCCTTCATAGTTGTCCAAGCAAGCTGTCAAAACAAGTCACTTTGTTATCAATAATGTCATAGTAAAGATGTGAGTGATATCAACATTCTTGAATTTTGAAGTTTTTCTGTATATTTCCTTCTAAATCATGTATTACATGCTCTTCGGTTGCAGCGGAAGGTAACATCATATTGAATTTCAGATTTGCGATTTTCTGCTTTTCATTTTTCTTTCTATTTATAAACCAATTGAACGTAATGTGTAAAATTGCATTACGCATATTTGGGAATCCCCTCCTGTAGATTTACCCAGGGAAGAGGTTCAAAATCGGGAGGAGTACAGTATTGGTGTTTTTTTTTAATAAACTTCAAGAGTTCAGATATTCTGTAAAGTTTCCGTTAGTAAGAAGATTAAAATTAATTACACATAGGATCCATAATTTTCCCGCGTACTTTGTCTTCGGGACTGAGACTTGTGTTAATTTTTTTAGAATAAATGCAGGCGCCAAGTAATCAAGCTGATAAATATAGAAATCTTTCAACAGTGTAGAGAAAAATACTTGCTGTAAGACCGGGAATCAAACTTTGATCTCTCAATATGCCCTATCAATTGATACTACCACGACCCACCTCTATGCATACATATAGTATTTCTTGTGTCTCAGCTGAACCAAGTAATTGATGTCTGCTGAGTGAAACCCTGAGTCGTGAGAAACATTCAATTTTCACAGTATACTTATATAAAATAAATTAACATCTAAACAAATTTTTATCTCTGAAAAGCTTGTTTTAGAGTGTTTAAAATTAATACAAAAATTATATGAAATCGTTTATCAAGATTAATATTATACCGATATTGTAATTGCTACATTTCTTTGAATGAGCAATTTCTTAAGTTATTAAAAGGAGAATTGTTTCCGTGTAGGCTAACATTTTTGAGCTGCGCAATAATACTTGATTCTGTGCTATCCAAGTGTAGAAGCATATCATTTTACAATTTTGCTTAGATTTCGAGCGTGTGTTGTATGGAAAATAACACAAAAGGACATGCAGGCCGTTTTTATAGATCTCCAATTATATAAGTACAATTCAAAGAATGATCACATTTCAGCAGCATGTATAAGAATAAAATTTCAACTTGAACCAAGACATTGGATTACAGAAAAATTGTTCAAATCTCAAATTCCATGATTCAAAACTCTAATTTTAAAACCTGCAAAATACTAATTAACGGTTTAACTAATGCATTTAACACTAAAGTTTATCACCGCTTTTCAGAATAACCATTTTTTTATACACTACTTTTTCATATACGATTCTTGAGGGCAAAGAAACGAACTCTGTGAATTTAACAGAGGTGTTTTTTGCAGTTTTCAGAACGACCCTTAACGAATACAAATTCCATTAATAGATTATTCATATTAATAATATTATGGAGACTCTTGTGTATTATATATTATCTTATTTGTCATGTGAGATTGACAATTACATAAAGAATGTTTGGTAAGGTTACGACTTCGTTTCTCCATTTTCATATCTGTATGTGATGATATAAAACAAATAACAGAGTTTAAAAAGACAATTTTGGATAAATCATTAGCTTTTATAAATATTACAAAAATCTTTAGAAGTTTAAGAAGTAGAAAGTGTTAAAGCAGTAGTGGGTGATAAAAGAGAAGTTAAAGCGAATAATGAAGAAAGTTAAAGAGTACAAGAAAGAGGAAGTCAAATATTACATAAAGGAAAAAGAGAGTCCAAAAATATCTCCACCCCTCCTCCACACACTGAAAAAGAGCTATGCAATGAGTTTAAGGAACAACCACGGATCCACTAACTACAAAAGCCGCTTGGTACCTAATTGACAAATCGATACAAGACCTGGTTCTGATCTTTTTTTTTTCTTGGCAAAAAAATGTCCTTTTCTTTCCTATTCTTTCCTTTACCCTACTCTTTCTTCATCATCATCGTTTTTTAGTTTCTTTGGCAATTTTTTTGTGCTTCAAACGATCTTAACTTTAGCCCTGTTCTTGTACTTCTCTCTCTCTCTCGTTCTGACTTCCGCCTTCATCTTTGCGTTCTGACTTTGTCGAGTGCTTGCTTATTGGAGACAATGTTAAGGAAAGCATCTGAACTTTCATATCGGTTGGGCTGGAAACTTAACAAAAAAGAAAAGAGTTGGAGAAAGGGAAGAAAATGAAGAGGGAAACAGAGAGAAATATAAAACAACAACAACAACATAAAAAGAAGTTTAAGAGGAAAAAAAGAAATGATAAGAAGTACAAAAAAAAACGAAGAATGGAAGAAGTATATGTCGGAGAGGGTGGTGATGCAGAAAGCGGAGTAGGAGAAGATTTGTAACTGAAGGAAAAGTTTTGTGAAAGAGATATCACATAAGCAAGTTCTCTTTTACTGACTACTTTAACTTCCTTGTGTTGGTTCCTCTGTACCTCTTTTTATTTTCGATTAGTTTTTCTTTCCTCTTTTACGTTCAGTAATGATCTTCCTCATAAATGTTCCATCTTTCTTCCAAATGCATACTTATCCCATTTGAACTGTCGCTGATTTTTGTTTGTTTCTTTTCTTGCATAAAGGTAACATTACCTCGACTATGTCTATAGATGTTTGTATTCTGTTCATAGGTAATTAACCTATGAATTAAACTAAGCACCTTGTAATTAGTAAAATCACATATACTTTATATTTGTGGATTTGGGAAATCTTTGAGTTATACAGTAGTCGCAAAAGCGGTTGAAGTTGCTGCTGCCATGGTCATATAGGCAAAGACGTTACGCCAGAGTTTACGAGGTTTTACGTTTAAAACCCGTGCTGGACATGGATATTTGAGCGGTTTAAATTTGTTCCGACTATCGTCAAAGTTTAATGTAATGATAATCACTCGTCATGAAATATATGTTGGAATAAATGATTGTAACTACTCGTAAAAAAAGCAGACGGGTAGTTACGGCTACGAGTACCGTGTAGGAGAGAGACAAAGAGGAGGCATGTGGGTGTTGATCTTTCCGCCGACCATCCTAGTTGAGGTTTTCCTCAACTTCACCAGTTTATGCAGGGACAAAACCTCGAATAATACCCTGTCTGCCACACCTTTCCCATTGCTTTCTCCGTAACAAGAACACAGTTTCCCGAAGGACCTCAACCTTGAGGCTTGTGAAGGACTTTATAGATACATCTCTTGTCCTTAAAAATGTGAATAAAATACAATTAGAATTCTTGGACCAAAATCGTCTTTGTTCATACCATAATTTTATTCGTGTGTGGCAGAAGATAACGGAAGGCAGTTGCTTGGCCTTGATGTGAGGTATAATCACTTTATTTGATTGGTGAATCTGTGGAATAGCAAAGAAAACTATAGGTCAGCATATCTGGTCTTGAAATCTTCGCCGTCTTCCCAGTAACAATTCATTGGGTATTTTAATCAGTAAACCATCGGGATTGGGTAAATACTCAAGTCAGGCATTTCGAAAAATACAATATACTCGTATTAACAGTTTTCTTGAATCAGAGCTTTACATGAAACATGTTAAACACATGTTTCCTCATGAGTAGAGTGCGAATCGGTATGCATTAAACCTTAGAAAAAAATGCATGCAAATATGCACGAAAAAGCTTAAGAATATTCACTTAAAATTGTAAAGTATGCATTAAAGAACATATAATACATTAATCAAATAATGAAGTGGACATTTTATTCAACGTTTCAAATATGTTGTACACAATTTTTTTTTACTTCTGAACGTATGAACGTTTGCTGTTACAGCAAATTACAATGTGCTTTTCAATATTTTCTACAAGGAAATTTTTACGTTTGTCTGAAAGTATGTTTTTGTAAATGGAAAATGTTATTTCGGTGTCACAAGTTGTAGCTGGACAGAATTTTAAAGATACAATTTTTCTTGCAGAGTGTTACTCAGATACTTGAAATTATATACTACTTAACACTTCATTTACATTCCGTAATAATTTCAATCCTGAGTTTCTTGCTATTACTGAAGTTGTCTTTTTTTCAAAAGCTACGTGGAGGCGGGGGGGGAGGGGGGAGTGTTAAAAGTGTTAAAAATTCTCGAACTTTTTTAACACTTTTAAGATTTCAAGTCGGTTCGGTGGTGCAGTGTCCACAAGGTCATCGGTTTCCGTAAAAAGTGATTATTTTCATACACAATATTCCATGGCCTGGATTTCATTTAAATCTGTAAGACCAGCCTTACATACCTACCTGACCTATACATTGCTGAAAACGACGTTAAGCCGAATACTTCGTGATTTGAATATTTTTTTAAAAGCTTCTATTGCCTATCTGCATTGACCTCCCTCCCCGAAAGTAAAAAAGAAAGGTTGGATTTTAACGTCCTTATGCAACAGCGAGGTTGTAAAGGACGGGACCTACTACCTACAGTTTAAAGTGGTATCCAAACTACTACTCGGTTTGCACTCGAGAGAAATTTTGTGTCCTGCCGGAAATCGAATCCGAGACACGTCCATTACAAGCCGGAGTGCCTACCGACTCATCCACGGGGGACAACCATGCCCGAAACCATGCCTGAAAGAAACACCGAAGTAAACTACCAGAAAAACTCATGCAACGGCGGACCTGTACGGTTTTATAACATCTTACACCTTTGAGTGAAAGGTATGAAGTAATATGCTTTAGGATTCCACCCCCAGTCGATTTTTTTAAGAAGAAAATCTCGCTTTCATTGCACGCCATAGGTGATTTGTAACAATTTTTTACAAATACCTGACGAATTTCACGTTCGATTATCTTCGTGTTTGGAACCCTAGATACCTAAAACAAACTTTAACCATGTAAGCATATCGATATCATATCAGAAAAAGAACATGGAAATATGCAAAAATCCGCACTCTTCTCAAAACACTTATCACTAGAATATTAGAACATAACTCTATCGAGTATTTAAAAACCTATCAATATATTTTGCATATTTCTGTTTAACGAAAGCTGTTTTCATTAACTTTCAAAAAATATCAGTAATAGAGAAATGGCCGCTTCAGAAGGGATAATTCATGTGTACCGTTTATAATATAGAGCGAATGCCAGAACGTATCTTGGAACCGTATAGAATAATTAATTTGCATGTTTTGCCAAGATGTTTTGTTTGGAAGCTCCGCTCGACGATAGCTGTCAGTTCACATATTTGATACGGACTTAAATGTGATTACCAATCCAATCTGAATATATTTATGCCTTTTTTTAATATTAGAATTTTAGGATGCTGAGGATGTTAATTCCTAACGTCGCTTGTAACACTAGCATGCCTTGTAGATATGATTTTAGTAAGCCCTCAAACTTTATTCCCATGATAAAACACTTAAGAATTTCTCAAGTATAAAGTTGTTAGAGTATACTAGTACTCTACTACTAGTAGTATTTAGTATTCTAGTAGTATAGTATGACCATTCGTTGACAGTTAAGTAGTGCGTGTGAAACCGGATAATGACATGTTTTATGATTTATCTTTCCATAATATTTTATTTATGGTTTTAGGCACCTAAGGCTCAGGCCGTGATAGTGGAGGGGAAACAATTCTGGAAGGTGTCGGCCAGGGCCAATGTTTAAGGTGTCATACCAGCATTTGCCTGGTGTGACTGAGGAAAATATCTGGAAAAACCTCAGTCATGATGGTCGGACGCTGGGATCGAACCCATGATCCCCCGAATCCTATGCCAACTCTCTACCACTGACCTACGGTGGCTCGATTTCCCACAAATTAATGTCAAGAATGCTAGATATACATTCAGTGTTACCAGTAACGAGTTTTTTTTTTTAAAAAAGACAATGTTCATATTTTTAAATATGAATTCTAATTACATTTCGAAGCGGGCACCTACATCCATCTTTCTCTGCTTACAACTCGGCAGTTTGTAGAGAACTCAGCGTTCGAGTTGCTCGTTACAAACCTCTCTTTTTCTCTCTCACTCTCTAAAAAAAGAAAATAAAAGGAAAACAAAAGGGAAAAGAAAAAAGTAGAGGACAGTATATAATTACCCCAAAGTTTGTTCTGTGCAGTAGATTAAATAGCGCTTGTCTTGACATGAAAGAAGGATGAGAGAGGAGAAAAATAGATAGTTTATGAAAACTCATCATGAAACTTTTCCAGGCGAACTAATGCTTGCACTTCTAACGATAGCCTCGCTTTTTTCACCAACAAACTCATAATTGTAGCTTATGTGTATGTGTGCGTGTGTGTAATATATATATATATATATATATATATATATATATATATATATATATTGATGTTTGTACGTGTACCTACGTGAGCCTGCGAAATCCAGGCGTTCGTCTGAATTGTGCATGCTAAATCATCATTTTAAAAACTAATTGTGACTAAGCACAAACATTTATATTCCCCTTCCAACCTATATTCTGACCCGATTTCAATAACATGGACAGACAGGCATGATATGAAGACTTGAACAGGAAGCACATCGGTAGCATTTCGCCTGTAAAAATATTTCAAAGGCACAGAATACATGCATACATCGACGAATTATATCGAAGTGCTGATATATATATAAAGAGAGAGAGAGAGAGAGAGAGAGCTAAAGATAAAGAATGAACGAGGGGAGAGGAGAAAGAGAGAGTGTGTGTGTCACCAAAGAAGTGCAACAATGTTTGCGAAGTAATTATTCACATCAAAACAAGAACAAAAATTCTATCAAGAAATTTCGAAACATTCTTTGTTTTGGAGCTGACGTCGCTCAAACTAAGTGTGGTATTGTTAGAAAAGACGTAATATGTACAAGTAATGGGGTTAAGCCGTATCTGCTAAGTAAATCACAATATAAACAATAAATCTATTTGAGCAACATTTCTGATTGATGAGTGAACTATAGAGCCACGAAATCAATTCACTCTGGTGAAATTGATATTGCTCGAGAGATAGGGATTTTGACAGGATTTTCAATTTGGGGGATGTAAAGTCAGAATTGGAAGGGTGTAAGTGGAGTTTTACACAGTTTCTATCGATCTTTGACCGTTAAAGTTTTAAGTTGCAGGGAGTGCTCTCGAGGTTTGGGGGTATGATACCTCTTATAAGGGTGGTCTGGTGGAATCACTGTCGGAAGATAACTATTTGAAATTCATTTCAGCTCCCCTCTTTAGTCAAAAACGTCACTTAGGCACATTCTTTGGATACAACTTCAATGGCGATTTGCTACATCGACACAACTTACTTCAGTATTATTTTTTCACGTCTTACATAATGTGTAACGATGCTTCGCAAACTTCGAGTGTCTGTGGATTCAAAACGCACATGTACCGCTTGTAGCTCATGCTTCGAAATTCCTTCCAAGGGATTCTTTCCTTGCTTTTATGTGAATAACCATCTGTCGCATCGGATTATTTCAGTAGATGTGAATATTTATAGCTTACTGTAAATTGAAAAACGCATACTATAATACATACTCCGAATAAATAATACTTTATTACTGATTTGCAAGTTCATTGCCGCAGTAACAAATATGATTCTAATAAGATTCTATCCTGATCAAGATTAAGCCAGTTATCATCACAAACTCCTACTTCTCAAAGATTCTTTATTATCCTTCCAACGTCGCCTCGGTCTTTCCAATGTCTCTTTCCCTCCGGTTTACCAACCACGATGGAATATAATCTTCGTTTTCCCCCATGCGAGATACATGCCCTGCCAACCTTAGTTGTCGTGATTTCATTATTCTTACAACATCGGGTGAGTCGTAAAAATTTTCATTATAGAGTTTCCTATTCCCCAGTTATTTCGTCCCGTTTCGACCCGTATATCTTTCTCAAGACCTTATTTTCAAACACTCGTAATTTACGCTCGAATTTCAGTTGTTTTCATTCTTTGGCTTCTCTGTTTGCGATGCATATCTTTTCCCCAACTTTTGTGATCAATAACTGATTGTCGGTGTCACCTTCTGCTTCTCTGTAACACCTTCCGTCCATTATGTTGGTGTGTCTTCGTGTGATCGGTATGGTTGAGAGTTTTGCAGTCCGGAGATATCCATGTGTACTTGTGTTCAAAGTATTTGCTGTTTATAAGTAGTTTTTTCGACATCGCGAAATTTATCAGTCTTTTTCCTTTGTTGTTGTTGATTTTGTAAAGGCTGTATTTGCCTATAGTAGTAGGTGTATAGTTTTCCTCTCTACCTACCTTAGCGTTGAAATCACCCAACACAATTTTCGTATTATACATACTTAGGTAATCGACTAAAGAATCTTTCTAGCTTCTCGTAAAATGTATCTTTGTCGTTCCCATCAGCTTCATCGGTCGTTGCATAGACATTTATTAAAACCGTGTTGCACCATCAAGTACCTATCGTACCGTACCATAGTCTTTCGTTTACGAAATCTATATTCTGCAACGCCGGAAGGATATTGTTCTTAATGCGAACTTCTGTTCCGAAATTGTGAGACTGTGTTTCCCCGGAGTAGAAAGTGTACTTGTCGACTGCTATCTTGACCCTCCCACCGTACTTCTTGTATCGCTAATAAGTCCAGCTCGTACTTCTTGGTCTCACGTACTGCCACCTGAAGAGTGCCCGTTATGTATAACGTTCGTACGCTCCACCTTCCTATTCTAAGGTCTTGCTTAATCCTGTTCTTGGAGCCCGGAGATCCGAATGAGGGACTACTCTCCCTCCTGGATATTTTATCCCAGGAGAATCCATGAACCATCTGTTACTATCTCTTGACATGATTTAGCGGTGTAGAGTAGTCAGCTCTATGACCTCGCAGTAAAGGCAGACATTCAAGATGTCGCTCTCTGTCCATCTCTGAGTCTTGCCGATGTCATTCATCTTCAACCTCAGGGTGGTAATGGTGACATGCTTCCCTTCACCATGATATTTTTGTTCGGGGTACCTTCTCCTAGCCTTTGTAGACCCCTGTACTAATTGCAAGGCAGTAGTACTGGTTTTGGTCTGACCCGGAATATTTCCGGTACCCAACACATCTGGTCGACATTCCCCTACCCACCATCTGGGGAGGCACCTGGTGAGAGACTAGTAACTCCAATCCGGGCCAGATAATTAATAGTATGTATGTACAGTTTTTTATACACTACAGAATGTTTTCTACTAACTTAGATTTAAATTATTTCTCGGGAGATGTAACGAATAAAGTAAACAATATGGTGAAAGCATTATGTTTTTCATACAACAAGTTTAGTAGAATTTTTCATCGCTTGTTAGATTTTATGAACGCCTACCTCTTGAAATTTCTTTTAGGATTTACTTTGATCTTTGTAAATTAGAGGAGAATATATTCAATCAGGTATACGGTTTACGTTTCTTGTCGGTTTGGTAGTGGGAGGCTCATCTTTCATTGAGATCTTCAACGTGTCACCTCTGAAATATTCACTGCGATTGATGTGCAAAAACTGGGCTCACCACTGAAGTAATGTAAATTTCACAATCTGATCCATCAAAAAACAATGAATGTCTCAAGTAGTATATACTTCGTTCTTTTCACAACTGCAAACAACTGCAGTTGCCCAACTACATAGTGTACATTTGCTGCACTACAACTGCATACTCTCTTCCTGACTCAAACGAAAGGAAATCAAAGCATCTACTAATTTTATAGTTTAGGCTTTCCATTTTCATGTTGCTTTGCACTCTGAATTGCGATAAAGATGATGTAATAAAACATCGTCTCCTTTGAAAATAATAAACCCTGACAGAGAAAGTGCTCGCCCTGGAAAAACAACTTGCTGACTATAAAAGCACCTGTTAACTTTCAATCAGCCTTCTTCTCATTCTGTATCTTCGACGTTGTAGTCGCCTTAATTACTAGACACCTCATAGTTCTGCACTCCAGATAATTATGCAGATATCCAGTGATTTTCGCCTCTCGACCTGGTCGCCTTGTCTGGAATTGTCACCGTCGTGGTCTCTTATGCGTGAGTTTTATCTGACAATATTTTGCCTTTTGATTTCTTTCAAACTGCATTTTGGTCATCCCTTCTGATAACAACTAGCATTCAAAGCACTTTTCATTCAAGTAACTTGTTGAGACATTCGCAGCTTGAGATAGAAACGGTCCCCTCGGGAAGTTGTAGGTTTAATCATTATTTATTGATTCGAATTTGTAATTTATGTTGTTAGTAATTTTGACAGGCGGACTAATAAACATATCAATATATTTACACATAAACGTTTACGTTATTTCCTATACCCCGGCATCTTGTAATCATCACAAGTACCTAATCACGTCTAATTACTGTTATAGTATATCACTGTTCAGTTAATCCTTTAAAGTCAAAGCCAGCTTTAGAGTAAAGTCAGGATTTCACACTGTCTCAGACCATGACGAATCCTACTGTGTATGGTTTATCTCTCTCTGACTTGTAGTTAGTGAGATCTGAGGGGGAGGGGGAGGACATACAGACAGGACAACACTTATACCTTCCCTTATTCACTGACGTTCATACTGTGCGTTATTAAACAGAATAGATGAGGAGATATTATATCATTTACCAATACTAGTCACCTCATATTAGACACTTAAAACACGCTAGATCAGGTCAGCATATTCTATTTGCAACACATGAAATGTATTTAATCTTTTACAACGTTAGAAAACAATGCTTGTATAGTGCCCCTACCTATACTCACATTCCGTGGAGTATATTGACTGAATTTAATACTTCTGATACCACACAGCGTGAGTAGGGTCCAGGGGTAAGGAAGGGTTGGCAAAAACTATGTTTATGCTGAAAATTTAATATATTAGGTTTCATTTAATCTTCATATTACTGCAATGCTTCACTCGAGCCTCCATAAATAGACATTGTGTTTTAGTGCAAAAAGCATAAACAGTTTTATGACGCCATTATAAAATTAGTACTACTGTCCGAGGTGGAAAAGAGACAAGGCTGTTCGCAGTAAAGAGCTTATTCAGCGACATTGGATTCGAATCATGTGAATAGTTACAGGTACACACGTTTCAGAACATAACGAGATTATTTGAATGTTATGGATATCGTCAAGGTGCCTCACTGCCTATATCACAATTTCTAATTTATTACAAAATTATGTTTTCTTCTACGATAGAAAACACAAAGGACAACAAACCATTTTTAAAATCTCATATCTATTGGTCTAGTGGTGACAGTTACAATCTGTGGATGGACACTAAGAAGGCGACGCAGTTCAAACTCCAGATCATTTTGAAAACTGATGGAGTATTTTCAGGATTTTCCTTAGTACCATGAGACGTATACTAGAATCGTATTTACAGTAGAAGTCCCTTCCACTTCTTTCTAAAAAGATTTACTTTCTATGTATGACATCGATCGCAAGAAGTTTTTATATTATACTCTGTTGTACAAATAGTTAGTAGCTAAAGCAGCCTGAATATTCCTATTAAATGTTACATTTCTTTCTTTTGGCATTGTTTATAAACTTTACTAATACTAATACTTACTAATCGTAAGTGGATAGAGGAAGATAATTTTATGCTCTTCACACAATGTATTCCTCCGTCAAATAGTGGGTCAGAACCAAAAAATGACCCAAAAATTCTAACCCTAATTTATACATAACTTCGCGCAATCTCTCCTCGTATTGTATTAAATGAATCTACTGCGCAAACACTCTTTCTTGACGCTTGACCCAACTAGTATAATTAGTGATGAGAGTTTACATACTACATAGCTTGGGTGCCAATTTCCAGAATGACCTCAAACTGCGTACAATACCAGTTCTGACAACGAACTAGCTCAGGTACATCTTGATTTATAATTATTTAACATTAAATCATTTCCTTTGAAAATTTACACAATTCTTATGAAAGTCAAGCAATCACTTTTCTCGTAATTGATTATAAGTTTCAACACAAATTAAATGCGTATACAGAGGAAGGATCAGGGCAGTTTAAATGCGTATGCATTCCGAAGGATCATTAAACGAATATACAAATAGTTAGGTGCTTCGCCGTGCAGATGTCACCACTGCACTCTGAACTTTAAGTGCTTCTACATAATGGGCGCAGTGGTGACCTCTGCACGGCGAAGCACCTAACTGTTCGTACTTGTGTTTAATAAATCTTTAGAATGCATTGCGTTTAAGAAATCTTATCCTCTCCCTGTATACGAATTTACTTTGTGGTTTCAACGACCATGTTCTATCAACACAGGAATCCTACTGATGAGTCTGTCAGTAGCGTATTCAGTTGTCCTTTACTCACAACATGTCAGTCCAATTTCTTCCCGTCTTTCCAGGACTTGCCCTATCTCTCCTACCGCGCAACTCTCCCAGTTTTCCCCTCTTTAGAAATATGAAGAGCTAAAATACATTATCCCACACTTTCAGGAGCCTGTAGCTCCAAAACTATGCACATTTCGACGATTTGTAACATGAATTTCCATCTTATTTTGATGTGAGGAACATCTCCAGAAGTTTGTCGGCGTAATATATATATATATATATATAAAGAGTGTCAATCTTTTTTGATTCAGTTAATCCAAATCAGCTGGTAATACTCTACTAAAGCAATTCAATACATCAAGAACAGGAGAAAGTTTACTAACCACTTGTTGAATATGTTCACTCCGCTTCAAATGCTGATTTAGAATTAGTCCTAAACATATAGTGGAAGCTGTCCTTTCAATTGTTACGTTACTAACTTTAATCTACTCTGAATATCTAGCTTCGAAAGTTGTGAAACGACATAAATTTGTTTCTAAAGGGTTTAATAACAGTTTGTTCCTATATAACCATTGACTAAGAAATGCAATTAAATATTGTACATTATTAGCTATATATTTACTTTGCCTTAAGGTTACAGAACGTCAAGTGTTATGGAAGAGACTAGATGCTAGATAACATCTTGGTATATGCGTGATAGCACTGAGGAGAAACCCTACGAAACGTCAGTTAAAATGCATGGTGTCAACAGGACTCGAACGCACACCACCTTCTCAGTGCTTATCAAAAATAGCGATTTTAACCAACTTTTGTACTTACTGATGTATTTCAGTTCCTCAGACACAATCACTTCCCCCTGCCCTATATATACTTTGAACTATAGAGATACATATTCTAACCCCTTCCCGGTTCTAACATATTCACTGCTATCTACTGTGTATCTCTCCCGCTTCATTTTTAAAGTGAATGGCATGTTGTGATTTGGGTGATATTTTGGAACTCGGCTAACCAAGGGGGTTTTGCTCTCGAACACGTCCGCCTACACACATACGCATTTCATTGGAGAAATATCTGTCAACATAAACTTCTTTGAATGGCCCTATAGAGCACTCTGGACCCCACAACTTCAACCAATGACACGTGAAATTCAACCAATCGATGGCGGTAGAAGCGGAGAGCAATATCCGGGTGCCATCGATTTGTCTGGCTATCGACTTTGAAGCCTCTCTTTCATTCTGGTTCTCTCTCTCCCTCTCGCACAGCTCACTCACTCACGTGCATATATATCTATGCCACTATAAATCTTGCTTGCCTTGCCATAAAGAATGCAAATGAATGGATTTTTCCTCAAAAAAAAAAGAGAAAGAACTCTTAAACTTTTCATCCTTACGCATTTTTATCCTATCTAAATGATCAGAAATCCTTCTGACATGGGAAAAGAACACGGAACGTTTTGGAAATAACGTAAAGGACGTGAACTAGTTATCTAATTGATAATCACTCACTAATAATGGAATTGAAGTAAAATCCAAAAAAGTATTTTGTGAATTCTGAACAAGGACTTTTCTTCTGTACTCAGAATATAAGTAGTTTGTTTCTCTTCGTTATGCGCTGTATAAAGAGAGAAAATAATCTTAGAGAAAGAAATGTTTTCTAATATTCTACACCAAAAACTAATTAGAAACAAAAATAACACATATAGTTCACTGTTACTTAATAAATAAAAATTGCAACCTATGAAACAACAAGGTGCCTCTAAAGAGAAACAAACTTCTTATTCGCCTGAAAAAGCGTAGTAATCATTGCTATCATGATGAAATTATGGATACTGTAATTAGATTTCGAAGCATGCCAAATCTTTATATCTGCATTTAAGACTGCCTAACTCGGAGGCAACATTTTTAATATCAAGTGCAATTTTGAAAACCAATTCTACTCGTAGTTTTGGTATTATTTTAAAATTACGTTATTTCAGGCTGCCGCTAGAATTATATCAGGTAGTTATTAGTTAGGTGGTATTTTGTCATAAATTTATTTCCGCGAGAGGTAATTGATGGAGTAGTTGAAGTCTTAAAACGTTCTTTTCTTTCACAATCA
>JAGDQP010028238.1:0-24302 GCA_022664845.1 Lepisma saccharinum | reverse complement strand
AAATGTTGGCTACTCATAATTTATTATAATAAACGAAGTGTGTGTTCCTATTGTAGTCTCTTACGTTGCTCACCACGTGGGTAATATATTATCAATTGTACCTTGGTTTCGCGTTGACACATCACATATATAGTAGGTCTACAGAATTTAATTTAATTTGTAAGGTCTTTTGGCAACGTTGGCTCAGGCCGTATGGACGATGATGAGATGAATTGGTGGAATGAATAAAGTGGGAGGAAACGGGAGTGCCCCGAGAAAACCCACGCACACGGTATTTGTTTACCACAAAGCCCATATGCCGGCCGGGTGGCCGTGCGGTCTGCGGCGGTAGACCAACGGCTTGGAGGTCCCGGGTTCGAGTCCCGGCAGGGGCATAGGTGTGGATTTTAATAGCTAAGGGGCGAATCGTGACGGGCCGAAGTCCAAAGTTACTAGACTGGTCCATATATATATATATATATATATATATATATATATATAAACAAAGCCCACATGGCATGAGCAGGGATCGAACCGACGATCCCTAGCATCAGAGGTGAGCGCTATACCATTTAGTCACCGCAGCCCCTGTAGGTCTACAGTATTCAACTTATTAATGAAGTTAAAAATATACTCAAAGCAATTAGTCATATTTTATAAATATCCAAGTCTACTATTTCAATATTCGTCCATAAAGCAAAGTCTCAAGTACGTGAACAGGACCATAGCCGAAATAATAGTTGTTTGTTAGGTTTCGTGTAGGAGTAAGAACCCAATGAGTGTCCCATTACATATTTATTCAGCTCTGGATTGGAATTAAGTTTACGTGTACTCAAAAATAAAAATATAACATTAGTCCTTTAGTCCAACAGACATTACAGGGAAACTTGTTAGTTAGTCATTAAATTATTGACGGAAATTCAGTAAACCTTTCTGATTTTTTTTTATTGAAGTTAAACCCATAAGGTTAGAAAAAAAACAAGTTAAAAAACAAAATAAAGCAAAAACAAAAACAAAGGATACCTGCAGGTGAGTGATGTATTAAAAAAATAAAAGTATTTCTTTGAATAATGTTTATTTCCGTAGAGAAAATCAAGGTTTATTACATGTGAATAAATATAAAAATTCTTACGAAGTGTAAATTCTGTAATCATTTGTAGCCTTTTAGATATACTTGAAAAGTGGACATGCCAAGCGTTTCACGTGCCATTGTTTTTTTTTTTTTTTAAAATACATTTGGTCCACAAGCATGTTCGATGTGCCGACTCGCATGCCCCCACCATCCTTGTTCCAAGTACCAAATCAATCACAAAGACGTGAAAATAATCACACTATGTTGGAAAGAATATATGTGATACCAAATCTATTCAGTTTTCTGCTTCTTTTGTAAAATTTATACATTTGGCACTTAGAACGTTTGACATTTCCACTCTTCGATTATTGTTTGTTGCTTGATACAACCTTGAATAGGGTTGCCACCTGTCCTGCAAAATACATGATGTTCCGTATTTTAGGTAAAAATTACGTGTCCCGTATTACGAATAGTAAATTCACAAAAATAATTCCAACCTATCAATAATCTGAACAAATAAACAGCGATGGACTCTTTCCGAACTGTTTACTATGCAGACTCCGTTCACATCCCCACAGATACACGATCTGTTCGCAGTGAGGTTGTTTTTACCTGGATAACGAGTCTTGTTGGTATCCGTGGTAATGAACTGGCGGGAGAGGCCTCTCACAGAGAGAATATACATATTCAACATGTTCCGTTTCAGGACATGCTCATTTATTATATACAGATAAGTCCAAATGAATGACAGCGATGATGGCATGACGTTGCTTTCAGTAAGTTAAAGTACATTAAGGTTGCTTCCTGGAAATCTTCTTGCCGAGCTTGTAGGGGTGAAGAAGTGCTTTTATGTCCCTACGGATAGGATACAGTCGCATTACACACAGGTATCTGTTGCGACGTTTGGATCCACCACATCGTAATGATGGGATGAGTTTTGTATTAGTCACGTGATTTTAGAATGTGCTGGCTATCATCTCAACCCCAATGACATGGTGTTGGTTCTAGGGGATGATTTGGATATGCTTCAGAGAGTTTTAATGTATATTCGAGAGACAGGTCTCCCAACCACCTGTCTATGATTATTTACCAAGATGAAACTTAACACCTAATGGATATAATCATAGACCTGTTTATGTATATTCGAGAGACAAGTCTATGATTGTGTCCATTAGGTGTTAAGCTTCATCCTGTGATGTTTTATTATATTACAGCCTTTTTTGTTTTTAACCTGTTATACTAATGGCCCTATACACCTTTGGTTTTATTTATTTTTCGCCCTTTACACCAGGAAATTATGTTTCTGAAGACCTTTCACAAATTCAATTTTTATACGATTTTATTGTTTTTATTCTCTTAACAGCTAAGTTTAGACGTGACAAAGATAAGGGGTTTCCCTGCATCGGAACGGGCGTACGCCATAGTGTTGTTACCGCCAATACATTTAATTTTATCTTATCTTGTATCTCCGGGCCCCACTTGCCGGCGTATAATATTTGTCTTTTCTGTTTGTTCTCTAGTTGATAACAGATACTAATCCCAACCCTGGTAAGAAAATTGAAATACACATTTTCCGCCCGCCAATGCAGTCATATCATAGTATAGGGCCTAACTAGTTACTTTCATTCTAGGTTATCTCAGATTTGTCCCGTATTTTTTGCCGAGCGGCCCATAATTTATTCTTCAAATGGTGGCAACCCTAGCCTGAATATTATACGAGTCGTGTTTCTGGCCTTTAATACGCCGAATTTTGTGCCGATTGTTCAGTGTTCTCAGTGTCGATACACGTTTGGAATGTTTGTGACCTTCTACTACAGAGATCAATAATATTGTGTAAAAAAAAAAAAAATAATAATAATAATCGAAATACTAACTGAATGGGTGATATTACGAAGGAAGAGATTGCTCCAACTGACGTTAGTTTTGAGAAAATAAAAAGAAAACTGTTTTGCGGCAAAATTAATTGTCAAAACCAAAAACTTATAATAACGCATAGTTCTTTGGATTTTTAGGCATAACTCTGTAATTATAGGAGGTTTTTGGTTTCGACCATTAGATTAACGGCAAAACAATTTTTGTTTTAGTTTCCCCAAAAACCCTCCGACGGAAGCTTTTCCTTCTTAATCTCTGCCATTCAACCGAATCCAAATTTTACAAATACTGTACTTCTGTAAGTTAAATGCTAATTTGCCACTCTGGGCATATCAAAGCACTATTAGTCTATAACAACTGTTACTTTGCTTCACCCATTGATATTGGATATTTGGGTGACCATCACTTCCCAGTTATACCTGAAATAAATAAAAGTAGAATTTTCAACGTCAGTTGATAATAATAATAATAATTGTTCAATAAAAGCTGTATTTAAGTAAAGGTGGTGAGTAATTTGGTCACCGCTTAATGAGTGGAAGTAATAAAAGATTGTTCTCCAGAAATTGAAACTTATTTGTATTTTTCATTTCAAACTGAGATATTCAGGATAATGCTAGGATCTACTGCACAGCACTGTGTGCTGCGTTATCTAAAATTCATAGCAAGAGAGCGTTGTTAAGTTTCAGACTAGTATTTATGATTTTAAGTAGGTTCATAGCAGTTTTGTGGATTATCATATCACCACCGTTTCGTGGGAACTTTTCACCTCCTATCGGCTTGCGTCTTCATAGCTAGTGATATACGTCGTAGACTTTTCCACTCAAGGGAGCGTATAAACTATACCTTACAGTACAAGATATCACCATACGTAGCTTGGGGCAGGTCCTGGCTTTGTTCTTTATAGTCTAGCAGAATCTAAGGTGTACCTTCCGTGGAGGTCCGCCCAAAGTTTTTTTTGACGGAATTTGGACGATCTTAATCCATATAATAGAAATCCGAAGGGTGCCGGCTCGGCATTATTGGGCATTTTGATATACGGGCCCTTTTCAATATGGCGTCCTTCGCATTAATGGCTTTCTTGAAAATACAAGTTTGGCTTCTTAAATCAGCAAGTACTTCAATAATCACTTTGAAATTTTGCACACCGAATAACCTATGTCAAGGGAAATTTTGTACAATCGAGCATATCTCATGACGCACGTTGTTTAACAGTGTTGCTAACTCAAATTTATTTCTAGTGTAAACATTTTTTTTTTAATATGAAAGATAACTTTCATGAAGGTGTAATAAATATTTTTGGGTATTTTTTGTAGTTGTTTAGATGTAGAACAAAAATTCAATAGATTTATACCTTGCATTATTATATGTTGACATACACTCCTTTGATAATAGGCCTAACTCCGAAGGAAAACTAATGTTGCAATTTTACATCCAAATATAAAGCAAACTACTCTATCTCCTTTAATAAATTTTTGCATAGTACTTTTTCTGTAGAACTGAAATCTACATTTGAAGATATGAAAAATTTAGTCTCTTCAATTTTTACCTCAGATGCATATTTCACCCATTTGTTGTAGCTATGGAGCACGACTTTTAACCCCTCTCCCTCTAAACTATCTATATAAATCAATACGGTATCAATATACACAAAATGGTGTTGATCAGTTCAGTAGTTTTTGTTCCATTAAGGCACAAAACTGACATTAGGAGCCGATTTTAAGAGCTCCAGCTCAATAAAAACTAAAATAAATTAACAATCTTGAAAATGTTATTTTTTTATTGTTAAGTAATAATTATCTTAAGTAACAAGACTAATATTTTATTATTATTATTATTTTTCTTTATTTTTCAGATAAAACTCTAATATGGATTAACAAATGAACCTGAAATGGCTGAATGTATGTTTAAAGATACTGTTATATGTAACTCAAGTCAAAAGTACATTCATATTAATTGGGCCGAAGAGGGTACAATTCACTATTCTTGCCAGTGAGCACAATCATGATAATTTTCACGTAAAATTGCAACAAATATTAAGTGAAAATTCAGATCAAGAGTTAAAAACTCATAAATCGTGTGTATCTTCATACACTTCAAGAGAACACATTTCAAGACACTTGAAGAAAAATAAATCGAAGTGTAGTTTAGGCGTAAATATTCCTGAGAAGCGCATAAGTAGATCTGAACTGTCCACATTTGATTTTACGCAGCATTGCTTGTTTTGTGGTGAAGACTGTGAAACTACAATAGATAAAAACATATAAGCCAACATTCAGGGATGCAATTCTGAATGTTTGCAATCAAAGAAAAGATAAGTGGGCTGATGAAATTCGCGTCCGCATTTCCAGTGCAGGAAGGGATCTTCAAGCAGCAGACGCGAGGTATCACGATGACTGCAGAAAATTATTTATAACTCAGCGCAGTGTAAAGGCCATTGTTGAAAGAAAAAATGAGAAGGGATAAGCTCTGTCTATGGTCACTAGAGAAATGAGTAGAGATAAAAACAAAATTTGAAATTTTATCGCAATACATGGCCTTTACTCTAAAAGCGGAGGAAAATGTAAAGAAAAAAGATATGTTATTGAAAAAGTTGTAGAATACTTTGGAGACGAAATTATAATGCTCTCCGGTGCAACTTTCCAGATACTTTCACAATGCAAGGAGTTTCGATCACGCAAGGATCAATACAGTATTAGACTACACAATGATTCACTGATGGACAACTCTTCTTTATCTCATGGAGAAATTATTGAAGTCGTTAAACAATACACTAACAGCAGCACTAACTGGAAACATAATTACAAGTAAAATAAATAACTATCCATCTACGCTCCAGATATTCCTTGCTGTTCTTCTACGTAAGAGAAATTTAATAGAAAAGCTTCATGATTATGGACTGTGCTGGTCTTATGATGAGTATTTACATTTTAAGGCATCTGCAGCAATCGTGTCGGTGAAGCAGGATAGTTTGAAAGGCTTTTCAGAAATCACAGGTTCTATGATTCAAAGAATAGCAGATGATTTTGACTGTCACATTTCATCTCCAAATGGACTTGCTACAACGCATTCAATGGCCCTATTTGTAACCTAAAATAACGAAGCAGCAGAAAAAGCTGGCATGTTTATTATCCCGCGTTGATGGGCCATAAAATTAGAAATGAACTAATACCAAACATACCAATAAAGATGTATGCAGAACCGAAGTGAGATGACAGATGCCTGATTTGCAACAGAAAGAAAATCTTTGTCTGAAGAGGTGGTTAAGCTTCAGAAAGTCTCTCTCAGAAGAAGAGATGACATAGATATGGAATTCCTGAAAGCAGTGGCAGAAGATAACAACTGTCCGGAGTATGGAGGCTATTGCACAAGCATTTCTCGAGAACAAGGAATTTTATACAAATCTGCAACTAAAGCAGCTTACACAACGCTTATCAATATGACACCAGCCAATTCAACTACAGTGTTAACCACAATGATGGAAGCAAAACGCTTACAGCCAACGATGGTCAGGACTTCGTTGTTTTCACCGTAGATCAACAGTTGAATAAAGAAGCTGTTCAGTTGTCATCGGCTGATATATCTATACATGATAGTTTTGTTTTACGCCTAGGAGGAATGCATACTTTAATGAATTTTGTTGGATGTGTCGGGACTCTTACGGCTAATACCAATTTAGACGAGATTATGGAATCTGCCTTTGCTGAAGTATCACATATGTTATCAGGGAAAAAGTTCCCTCAAAACCCGACCGTTCGTCTTAAGGACGATTTAATGGAAATTTTGGAAGCCTCTGCTGCAAAAAAGTAAAACATGTATATTATGGCTGGATTGTTTAATAAAACCCGTTTTCATAATGATTTATAGCACAGCGTTAAGGGGATTTCCCACTGCATTTGTGGGCTATCCAAAAAATGTTGTCATATTTTTTTGCTGCGAATCACTTCAACTACGCAAAATAGTGTCAGTATTATCTAAGATCCATGGGAAAACTTCCCGATCACATTATGGAGAAATGCGACATAAACCAGGAGTATAGAATGGGATTTGGAGAAAACACATTTATGCGACATGATCATGGTCCAGAATTGGTGTTACTCTAAAACCTAATGCAATGAAGAAATGGGCACTTAGTCTACACACTTTCAACCCAATAGAAAAGGACACGGAGGGTATAGGAGAGAACTGCGACTCACAAAAGACTGTAATGCAACACAAAGAAGGATCATTCTGGATAACCGTGATCCAGAGAAAATAAGTTTTAAGCTTGCACAGTCCTTAGATCCTCTACGGCCAGAGCAACATCCATCAGAAATTATAAATATAGTATCTGGAGTGACCTCATCAAATGACATTAACGTGAATAATGCTGTTGCAATTGGAGAAGCTCAGATGAAAAGTTTTGAGGAGTCATGGCCAGAAGGTTTCCACAACAGGATAGAAAGGAGAGTAGCCACTATGGCTAATTTGAAGAAAAATGACAAAGTTTCAAGTGAGCGTACGGTCGATTCTAATCCGTTTATACCCGACTTCTCGCTCGCCATGTTGATAAATCGAGGCTTCAATATCAGAACACTATTTTCACCTGTCCCAACCGCTTTATTTAAAGACAGTGGATAGATGAGAAATACAAGCAAGTCTAACGTAAGATGAAAAAAATTTCGGATGTAGAACATTCACAAAGGTTTTACTCTGAAGTGGATGAAATATTCCTTGATGGTTGTGCTATATTGTGGATAGTTGCATGGCCAGCAAAGGGAACAGTTAGTGATTATGTTGCCTACTTTTCTGAGTATCTGCAGAAACATCTTAGGCGCTCAAGAGTCTGTCTCGTATTTGATCGATATGTCGAAGGCAGCATTAAAAGTATGACGAGGTCCAAAAGAGCGTCAGAAAAAGGATTATAGATATAATATACAAATATGTAGCACAGTGGCCATTCTCTGAGAAGAACTTGCAAACATTCACCATAATTAGTCAACATGCAGTGCCTCTTGAAATTAAGAACAGTGTTGTAACGGAACGAATTGATCTCCAAGCAGAACATGAAGAAGCTGATGTACTAATTGTTCAGAGTGTTGTGAAGAGAATACTTGATTGCAAGTACGAAAACTTAAAAGTGATATGTGATGATACAGACGTGTTCATTTTACTACTTCACGTTTATAATCTTTATAGTTTAAAAGCAAATGTTGTACTGGAATCGACAAGACCAAACAGGCTGGTAATAAACATAGGAGCAACAGTTATGGAACATAAGGACATAGTAGACCAACTGTTAACAGCTCACGCTCTCTCAGGATGTGACACTGTAGAAAACCTTTACGAAATTGGTAAAGGTAAAATAATCAAAAAGCTTCATGAAGGCAACCAATTACTTCTTTTAAGATTTCTAGATGTTACTATGGGTTCTTGTTACCACAGAAGCAACACGGTTTACACGATCATGCTATGTAAAAGAATCTTTTGATTCAATGACACGACGTAAGGTTTCACTTTTGGAGTACTGTTACCGGAAAGCATAAAGCAGTACTAGCTCCACCTTTTAAAACCTTGCCACCAACAACTGAAGCCATGATTAAGTGCAGGTGTGGAAAAAGTCCTTTGTGTACACACAAATGTAATTGCGCATCTTCTAATCTAAGTTGTACTGTTTTCTGTGGCTGTCTTGGTGAATCAAACTGTCAAAATCCTGCAACGCGGATCAACAATTTAACAGCTGAGGAACCAGACGAAGATTTTACCGATGAAGGTAATCCTGACGTCGAAGACCCTGACGATGAATGACTAAATAACTCAAGATCAAAGCAATCAGCTTATCAGTTTTCGAAATTTCAACAGGGCTGGAGCAGATCTGACTGGAAAATTTCATTTTATAAACACAATTTTGTAAAGATTTTTCTTATCTTACTTTGTTTTCTCAGAATCTAATGTAGTGGAGTATTACTGTATGCAGAAGTTTCTTATCTTTAAAAAAAAAAGTGATGAAAGCACTCTTTTTCAATATGATGTAAGGTAACTGTTAAACTAGCGCTAAATCCCACTAATTCTACAAACAGGTTTTATATCGATATTAATTTTTAATATAACTTAAGGGCTACTTCGCAATTGAGAATGCATTGTCTTTTTTTTATAAATTAGGCAAACTTTTCGTCAGCTTCCTTCCTATTTAAGATTAGACTAGGAAATAACAGTGTTGTTAAGTGTTAACTCACTCTAACTGACGAAATATACTCTAAGACTAAATGCATTCTAAACTGACGAAAATCAACCTAATTTATGAAAAGGTATAGAGCTTTCTTATTGGTAAAGTATCTCTTAATTTATACTCAAAATTAACACTGATTTCAGTTTATAATGATTAGTATGTAAACGTTACTTAAAAAGGGCAGAGTAGCCCCAAAACTTTACTAAGTAATAATTTCACACATTTTGATTTTGTCAGAAATAAACCGAATTTGTTAGAGAATTTTGACAATCTTATTTAGCATATACCTTGGATCAGCGTTCCGCAAACTGTGGCCCTTGGACAGGCGCAGAGTGGTCCGCTGAACCTACCAACTAATAAAACTGGTCCGCACTTGAAAATAGTTTGCGGAACTATACCTGAAAATAGTTTGCCTTGGTTTATACTTCAACTTTATACAAAATTCGATTTAAAAAAAAAAAAAGGTTGGAAACACTGTTTATGTCTTATATCACGATAATAATAATGTGATATAAAACTTTATTTAGTCAATCTTTCCTTACGTGCAAAAAATCACTGCAACTGCCTGAGTAGTAAGTGAATAATGATAGGAAGTATGAGTTTTTTAATTAAAAATGATGCGCAGGTCGCTATATTAAAAAAAAGTGGCGCACAACCAAAATGCCCAACAATACCTTCCGAATTTCGATTCTATAGACTTGGAACTATCAGAAACATCAAGAAAACATTGGGCGGACCAACACGCAAGGTACGGCCAAAATTTGGCCAATTTCTGCTAGACTGTTAGTCTTCTTATTGGCGAATACATAAGTTTCGACCCTCACATTATCGCGGAAGGGAGTACTGTTGGTATCTTGAAAGTATTTAAATGTAAAAGTACTACCAGGTTAATTCTGCGATTAAAACTCGGGTACAGACCGTAACTGAGCCATACAAACATGGCATAGAGAACAGGTTGTATGAAATACTTCAAGAATTAATGCAAGGTAGGATACTTAGAACAGGTGAAACGCGGTTTCGATAAATGAAATTAAAGAAGTGTGTCTAACGTTGCAAGGGATAATAGTGTACGTCTCTGATCCGATCATTTACGATTGTTAGAAGCACTAGTCCATATTTCTTTTTTCACGTATTATAAGTTGCATAAGTAAACATAATCTATCAAAATAACTCAGCAAAGAATGTTTTGAAAGGCACGAATTAATTCAGCAGCGAGAAGGTTAATATACGAACAGAATGAAACCTGGCAGTCGTTTAAAATTCTGAAAAGTTGGATGAAAGTGGTTTTTGTTGGTAATATAAAAACGACATTATCACTGTTATCATTATAATTGTACTCACTCGTTTGAGATCCAACTTCTCTAGCACCACTTCGCATTTCAGTAATGTTTCCAAAGGCATTCTTTTACTAGGATTAGACAGAATTTCAAGTAATTTTTTCATCTTCATTAGTTTCTCGACATCTGTAATTTTAAAAAAAGTCTCAGATTAAAAATGAGTGCCACAGAAAATGATGTGAAAATAGCATTCGATTCAAGTAAAATTTCTTCACGTGGACGGGTCATGATATAATCAAAACCTTATCCTGCGAATAGTCGATGACATCACTTTTTGGTAAAATTAAAATATCCTCCTAGCTTTAGGATACGCTTCACACCTACTCTCAAAGAACAAGGTATGGCAACCGTTGAAAGTTCATTATTCTTACAAACTTAAATTAAATTTGGATACAGGTTTGCTCATTTTTAAAGGACTTTAATCTGAGAAGAAATACCAAAGCAACAGTTTCTCCTTCACAACCTAGCAACACTGCTTCTGCTTCAATTGGCGTTTAACTTCATAGCAGGAAGGATAACATGGACGACACTGGAGAGTAACTGTAAGTTAAATTTTAATTGTTCTCATTCCTCTACCCTGTTCCTTGAGCATAAATTCGAAGTGACTCCTAATGCTAGAAGAATGTCTTATTTTCACCAAAAGTGAGATCATTGATATTTCGCGGTTGATACGTTAGCTTAGGAATAATTAGCGTCTGCGTTTGTCCAGAGTAACGGCCTTATCAAATATTTTATTTACTTTCTTTCTAGCACTTATACTGCATACGTATACCCCTCGCGCTGTTCTTTTCTTCTTTCTAAGTTTCCCTAAGAAGGGGAACAGTGAAGTGTCTTCTAAAGTACTTCACTGCTGTGTTATGACGTAGATGTAGTTTATTCTATGTATCATTTGCAGGGTCATTTGCAGTTTATTCTATGGATCATTTGATAAAAAATTAGAAACTTGAAGTAACCAGCCATACAGCTGAGTGAAAATCGGAAATGTAACGAAAAGTCGTGGGCTTCGATTCTGAGAAATCAAGTATCGGCAACGTAAGAGGAATGGGGGCCAAAATTAAATTTCATTTTTTTTTTTTTCAGAGAGCAGATTTTTTCCAATTAGTGAGAAATGTTTTCTCCTTACCTTTAAGACAGAATTTTCACTTGTTTTGAAACTCTGCCACCTTCCTTTGTAATTAACAGTTTATGAAATAAACAATCACCTCATGTACACAAAGAAATTTTAACCATTTACATATTTCTAGTGTACTATTTTCAGAATATTTATTAATTACGAAACTAACTTTTGTCAGTACATTGTTCCCTCAAATAAATATCTTGTTTCTTGTGGATAATGATGGTCATTGGTGTTTTCTCAGAGGCAGATTTAACCCGAAGATCCCTGAACAGGGTGAA
Organism: Lepisma saccharinum; assembly: GCA_022664845.1. Lineage (NCBI taxonomy): Eukaryota > Metazoa > Arthropoda > Insecta > Zygentoma > Lepismatidae > Lepisma > Lepisma saccharinum. Next base: position 12,442 of record JAGDQP010028238.1, on the reverse strand, counting down.
CTCATGAAGGTTTGCCAATATCTTCCATCGGAGGATGCCCAAAGAAAGAGATTACGGTTTAAAGTGGACTCAGAATCGAAGTTCTTGTTATACATAGATTAATTCATTCTGTTGGATTCAAAGTACAGTGGTAAATATAAACTAATTTGGTTACTGTTACGTACTTAAATTTCTAACTTTCTATCCTAACACCAAAATAATTCTGTGCAGGAAACTCTATTAATTTCAAAATAAAGACATATCACCTGCACAAAGGACACAATTATAATTAAAACTGAAAGCTAACCTTAAAAAGAAAGGTGTGGGGCTGCCCTCTTAATGATTATTTAAGATCCACATGTGGCTAGGCCATTCGAAACGAAACTCCTCCATCCTCAGGTCGAACGGAGATGTAATGTGAATGCGTATGCACATCCGAAATCCACATTCTTACGCATTCGTTCGGCTTGACGATGCGAGGAGTTACGTTTCGAAAGGCCTAGCCAATCGTTAAGAGGACATCTTGCTGTGTAAGAAGAAGTATGAATATTAACTACCAATTTCAGTTTATCCCCCTCTCCTTTCCCAAAACCCCAATGTATACTTACCATCGTTGCCCATTTTTGCTATCATCCTTCTCAAAGGTTCAATGTATTTGCTGAGCTGTTTCACTTTGTCTCGATAAGCTTGTTCATCCTGGGTATTACACGGGCTGGGAGTAGGTCCTCCCTGGCTTGGTGTATTTAAAGAACTACTTGGAGAAGGAGCCATGCCTACAAATACAAATTATCCTCATTATATCAGTGTGGTAAAGTGCCATTTGGGTCGAAGTGAAAAAAAAAAAAAAAATTACAGTTACGAATTTTCTTTTATGAAAGTTAATTATTTTTGAATTTACGGATAAATGAATGTCAGTCGCAAAGTCATTACCACTAAATGAACCCCGTTATTGCATTCAAACTTATGTTATAAACCCAAGAAAGCAAGAAATATTAATAATAAGCACACTAGTTATTCCCGAAATTTTCCTTACTTGTCAGTACTTATCATCTATTCTGCTTAAATACGATAAGGTGAAGAAAGATCACGGACTAAGTTTGTGCCTTTCTGGTAACGTAAAAGAAAATAAGCTTTTATAAATAAAGCAAACAACGATGAAACGAGTGAGAAGAAAAACTAATACAATATTTGAAAGTGACGTATTTACAACTTAAGTCCGAGTCAGAATCGTTACAAGTTACAATGAAACGAGGAGCATAGCTAACATTTCATTAATTTAGATTCAAAACATTACAGAATAGCCAAAGTTTAATTTTGATCATTCAGGGACTACTGATGCGTAACGAGTGATTTTACACAGGAAAGACTAAAGCTATGGAATGAGAGTTACTCAATAAAATGCTCTGGTAAAGTTTCATTAAAATATCAATGTCTCAGTGGTTTTCTTTATGACTTCTATCTTTCCAGGCTCCAGTCCAAATTCAAAATAACTCATTTTTAGCGCGTGAAAACAGTGACAGTAAAGGCAACGCACTTCTTTATTCAATCTTTAACACATAGCTATATATAGAACATTTCGGTTGTATTTATTCCTCTTAGGAAAACATTTTCTTCGGCACTACACAGAAAATACACGTATGTTTATTTCAGCTATTCATGCAATAAAAAGAACTCTTGGCTAAAGTACGAGCCTGCACCCACAAAACGAACATGCGCAATTCCCAGATAATGACATACTGATTTGTACTCTGATTCCACTTCCAACTCCAGCATGTTCTTATTTTCACGTCTACCTACATCACTTCCAGCCAATAAATAATTGCTAACTACAAGGTTAAAACAAATATAACTTGTTCGTCTCAATTCATGGCAAAACTTTTTTTTTTCTATGGATAAATACTTAGCACTTACCTATTGACCTTTGTCCACCCACGCTTACAGGTTGAGAATTTGGGGAAGCCACTAATGCTGGAGATGCAGCCATTTGGTTGCTGGAAAGACCAATAAGATTTACATTAATATAAAACCACTTTATTTTTAAGCTAGATGTGACCACAATTTAAGTTTTCTACACAATTTCAATAATAATAATAAAAAAAGTGAAAAACAATACGATAGAAGAAAAATTAAGACACTAGGTCATAATGTCAGGCTTTTCGAAGCTGTTGTATGTATCCATGTTTGAATCGTGATGAATATCCTTAACGAACTTTAAGCTTCTAAAGGCGGGATCTACGGCTCCAAACCACTCTGCTAATATACTGCCACTCGATTTGAAACCGGAACCATGCACATAGAGAGCAGGCGTGTTAATCATTCGACCTACCAGGGTCCCAATGTATTTTAGGGGAATAGGGGTGTTTCACAAACAACCTTATGTATAGTAATTATTGAAATTAACACAGAAAAATTTACACCTGTCGTGACCGGGACTCGAACCTGGATCTTCCAGTTGGCGGCTAGGGAGATTCGGGTTCGAGACTCGGTAACTGAAGGTGTCAATTTTTCTGTGTTAATTTCAACTATTTTAGGAGAAATTTATGAGTTCTCATACGTAAAGCTTTCCTTTCGCCAGGTAGTGGCGATACAAGTGAGCTTCAAACAATGACACAGAAGATGGTGGTCGCTTCCCCAATTTCTGTTACAGGTAAACAATGCATTTTGATACCCTTTTTGAGCTCCAATTCCAATGATTGTTTCTTGGATTCAGGTTCGTAATGCTGAACCCGTGCAAGCAAGAAACTCTTCACATTCAGCATGGTAACGTGTCCACACGTCAGACATCTTGACATTCACCTCGAACACAACACGCAAGCCTCGAATTATGTCATAATCTCATCTAATGCTGATGTTTACGTCAGTGCTAACTTGCCAAGTTCCCACAGACAGCAACTTTGAGTAATAAAGATGTGACATATTCCATTCATTCTTGAGGATGCAAGAGCGATACTACAACTGAAGGAGTCAATTCCAATGTGTAAAGTTGCTATAAAAATCAAAAATCTAGTTAAGACCTCTTTACTACAATATATATAACGGATTTCTGCATATTATTACAATGTTATAAACACTTCAGCCATAAGTTTCAGATATATGCAACCTGCGTTTCATATTACAAAGTCTGCCGCCATTTTTCAGTTTGAAAATAAATGGATATAGCCCGTTTTGGCACTGTGATCTTCAATTACTCATGAGCAACTGATGTGTGTACCATAGCTTAGTTGGCAGAGCGTTGGTTTAACAATCGGAGGGTCCTGGGAACTATTCCAGCGACCGCCTATCCTGACTGAGGTTCTTCCCCAGTCACACCAGGCAAATGCCAGGATGGTACCTTCAAACTAGGGTCTGGCCGACTTCCTTCCAACAATCTGTCCCCACCCCCATCCCAGCCTGAGCCAAAGTTATCTAAAGGCCATAAATTCAAACCTATGTGCGTCTTTCTTTACATATTACTCTTAGTTTTCGAAGTGACCTTCTACGAACAGCCGATTGTAATTATTTTTACTTATTTAAAGCTATATCAGTCCGTACATACGCAACAACTAGCTAGCAACTAAAGATAAAAACTAAAATATTATTCTCGTTATTTTTAATCTGTGTTTAATGAGGAGCAGTAAAATGAAACTCGGTGGACGCATTTAAGAGCAAAGTCATGTGTTTACATGTCAATGCGTTCCACCAATGACATCATCCTGCTCCTATGGTGTATCAGGCGACGGATGCATCTGTGGAATAATTTTGGGGACAGAGATAATGCTGCACCCTCTCTTGCTCTTCTTTTTCCGAGAGAAAGTGGGTCTCCTGCACTTTTCTCTCCAAACACAGGAAATCAAAAGGGGACAAATCAGGGTTGTAGGCTGGATGGGTAAGGATATCCTAATGGAATTTTCGAAGTGCAAGTAGCATTGCCGTGAAGAAGGATACCATTTCTCGTTAGCAAACCACGCCTCTCTGCCTTGATCTGCTGTCGCAATGGTGTTGATATAGCGATCGGCATTGATGGTCGCACCACGCTCCAAGAATTCCGTATAGGCCCATGGTGGTGAAAGAACAGCGTTATTATCTATTATATTTGCTGCACTGGCCTGCTGTTTGCTCTTCTTAGGTGCCGGTGAATCCCCATGCTAGCATGGTGTAGTGACCCATTCTCGACTGGTCACAACATATCTTACCCTCTCCCCTTTTTTGTGTATCTTCTTTTTCTTTTTGTTCGTGTTTTATCGGTGATTTTTTTTCGTCTTCGGCTAACTTCAAAGTGTTTATTTGTCCACATATCAAAGAAGCCGATCCACTTAGATAATCTGTTTCATTGTTGATTGGCGGGATTTTATTCTAATTGTATCTTCATTTTATTATTTAATAATTCTTTGCATATTTTATTGCCTTATTTCTTCAACAATTTTTCTTTCGTTTAAAATCTTTAAAAACAAATAAAAAGATCTGACTGTTGATTTCGTCGGAATTTTGTTGGTTAAGCCATACAATCCTCTCCCGGTTGTCTGACTGATTCTCTTCTCTGATTGGATGAGGCTAGTCAGTAGTAGAAACATGGTTATCGAGTAGGAAAAGCTGCTTAAAATTTACGCTGCCTCGGAAAATTATATAAAAAGCAAAATTATAATGCAGCCAATGCTTAAAAAGTTTATTAATACATAAAGCAGCATCGACTTATAATAACAACAATTTAGGAAAGCTGTTTTCTCCAAATTCTTCATAATAGAAGCTAAGAATCGAATTTCTGCAGTTGGCGTTTAACATCGTCCACTATGGTTTCCCCTGGAAGTGCGCGACGGGAAGAATTTGTGAAGTTCGTCAATGTGTGAGGTGGTTTGTTGTGGTATGTGTGGTGTGCAGTAGGTTTTCTCGTTTTTCTAAAATAAATATAATATATATAAGTTGTGGTTCTAAACCCCCATTTCTTTAGTGTGAAAGTGATTTAGTTCGACTTCAACATGTTAGTGATTTGTGGGTTTGGTGAAAGCATGTGTGAAGTGGTGATGTCCCCTTAATTTGGCAGGCGTCGGGGGTCGGTTTTACTATAAGGTAATGTAGGCTCGTCTCCCCGGTAGGTCTGATTACGTTATGTGAAGTTTTGGGTAACCCCGCTTTTCTGCAACAGGGCGCCACGGGCCTCCTTGTTTGCTTTTGTGTCTACCTGCCTTTGTGGAGAAAGTCCCGATGCATTACAACGGAACAATGCACGTTCACAGTGCTCGCAGACTGTCTCATCCCCTGTCCATCGCTCTCCAATTCCGTTACAGTTGGCAGAACCGCACACGTGAAGTTTTTGTTCCTCAGTCAGGCTTCCTTGGACCCACTGAGCGCAAACCTTATAATAATGCACCCTGTCGTATACTATTGTATGGACACTACCACAACAGTCCGCCCAACTGCTCTTCTGCAAATCCGTCTATCATCTTGCACTAATTCATCAACTTTTGGGGTATTTGGCTGCCGTGATAATATGGGTTTGTCCTGGTCGTGAGGTATCCTGTAAAGACGACCAACCTCCTCGAAACACTGATACCGTTCCCTGTCGACAGAAGCACTTACTGATCACACACAGCCCACATTATGCGGTAACTGTCCATCGCCATGTGAATTTCGAACGTGAGATACCAGATGACACTATGCCTTCATCATTCACACAGAAACTAGCGTACACTGAACCCACGAACGCCTCAACCGCTCCACCAAGCAAGACGTGTGAGAGCTGTGTACTGCCAATAGCAGAGAGTACTCGTATGTCATTACACTGCTTTTCTTTTAAATGCTTCCGAAGAGTTTTATTTGACTGCCTCTTGTATAAACGACAGAATGTCTGAAGAAAGATTCCAGATACTCCACTTATTTAACACTAATATTTTCCAATAGTTTTACTTCTTTGAATAATAATAATAATGAATCCAGTTCTTGAAAGAAAACCTGCGAAGTTCAGTAGCATGAGATCCCAAATATTTTAGTCATTAATTATCTGTTTTTACAAAAAGAACCTTCTGTATGGTAAATGCTGAAATAGAGCGTCGCCGTGACAGGGACTCGAACCTGGATCTCCCAGTTGCTTGTTGGGTATGCTGCCCATTGCGACACGGCCAATTCTCTGTGTATATAATTACCATACCCAACCTGGAACTGGGAAATCCGGGTTCTAGTCCCGGTCACCTCGGCTGTCAATTTTAAAAACAGATTTCGGTATCTAAATAAAATGTGTTAAACATAAGAACATCTGTTAAATATTTCCTCGAGAGAGAATTTTCTTTAGACAACCATGCGAGAACAGATTCCATTCCATTTCACTCCACTCCATGAAACATTCCATTCAATTTCACACCATCCTTCGGCAGTCTAATGCCTAACATGTTCACCTTTGGTGTGTGGTTCCAGGTAGCAATACGCAACTTGTGGTTTGATCATACATACTTGTGGTTGCACACTGGAAAACACACGGGGAACTAGTTGATTCCACACGCTGCGGATTTTGGATACGAAGGCTAGAAACACAGTGATGGAATTAGCTGCGTTGATAACACATCAGCAAACTAACAAGCCGTTTATAAGAAGGGCACATTGTGAGTTGAAGCGTAACAGGAACCAATTTAATTCAATTACGTTTCAAACTTACCCTGCTGACGGAAGACCAGCTGCAGGAGAAGGTGCAGATCCTTGAGTAGAGCTTGGAGTTGGACTCTGACGAAGAAACTGAGTGGAGCCTGCATTTCCTTGCCGAGGAGCTCCAAACTGTCCTGGTTGTCCAGGTCCCATTACCAGTGAATCATTCTATAATGAAATTACATGTTAAGTTGATTCACGACATACTCTTCCGTTTATGTTAAAAATGAAACCGCACATTAAAAGCCATTGTTCTATACTAACTTTTCATCTGAATATCCAACAGAAAAACTGTAATACTGATAGCAATGATTCTAATTGTTATATGATCCTTCCACACATATATCAAAATCCTGGGTCAAAGTGTGGTCATATTCATTAACTTTAGATTTTAGCGAACGAAAAACTCTGAGTGATTTGCACACAAAACGCTATAAATTAATAATCAGCCAAAATTAACTGTCTTGAGAGAGACTTATAAAGTAACTCCACTTTATGATCAGATTTTTTAAAAATTCCTAACTCTCAGACTATGCAATTTCATACTTTTGCAAAATATTTTGTTTTCTATTACATGCAGCCTCCACCAGCTTCATAGCTGCCCAACTCTCACCTGAGAAGCAAATTTTATAATTTTATTATTTCTTTACAATTCAAAATACAATAAAATTACAAAAACAAAGTTTCTACTCAAATATTTTGCAAAGGTACTGATTAAAATAACCCAAATTTACATTACTCTATTATGGACATGTTATGTTAGGGTAAGCCAAAGAAAATGCTAGCAACTACAACATACTTATATGAATAAATTCTATGAATATAAGCAATTAATATTAGACTATTACAATAATTAAACAATATCACCAGAACGAAACCAGAAGTTCCAACAATGTCCACAGATGCTAATTTTGCAACTTCCACAAAAGTCTGATTTTCTGAGAAAGTTGGTCTTGCTCCATTTCAGATTTTTCTCTCAATTGCTTTTGGTCATCTTCCAATTTCTTTATTTCATTCATGACCTTCCCTTTTTTTCAGAATTATTCTATTTTCTTCCAGATAATCTTTATATCGCCTCCGAGGAATCTTGCATATGTGAGCATTTTCTGTGTGATGACAATACTATGGACTCTTTTGCGATTGATAACAGGATCATGCACTCTCCTCAGTGGTATTATTGTGTGTTCACATTGGTTTTCAATAAAAGCAGACTTGTTGATTGAGAAACCACCCTCAACTGTAGCATTTCTGTGGGAAAATATGAAACTCAACTTTACCACTTTCTACAGTGATGAGTATTATTGGTTGTTTGAAAGAAGAGAAGCATAGAAATCATCAAGCGTGGCAATTCCTTGCTTGTCTTGCAGACATGTCTCAAAGCTTTGTGAAACGGATGTTCTGGCATCTTCACACATGAGCCCCTGAGAGAAAATTTCCTGATGCATCGATAGGTTTTGTAATTTTTTCTGACTTTTGACCTCATACTTAATCATTTTCCTGACTTTTCCTGATAAGTCTTGAAATTCCTGATATTTCCGTACTTTTCCTGCTTGTGGTCACCCTATTTATATTACTACTTACCGAGGTGTTTACGTAATATGTCTGAACATCTTCTGAATATTTTCTTACACATAAAACATACTTGCCTTAAACGTACAAGATTACTTTTGTATGTTTATGCAATGTTTAGAAATACACAAGCATTTCTCTATCGAACTTGAAGTAAAACTTACAAATTTTAACAAAATCATAACAAAAACCTTTGATCCATACATAATATTGTACTCTGCGAACCTTACATAGAATTAAAAAGAAAAAAAGCAACGAATATTGTTGAACAGTACAAGGCATGCAGTTTGTACGTCATACAGCAAGCCTCTTTTGAACCACGAACGGTGAAAGATATAGCATAGAATCTAGCAGGATTACAATATAAAAATTTGGAGAACCTAAGTAAAGGAAACTCATAGAGAAGGAAATGCGTACTATTAAAGAAAAAATTTAAAGTTAATAAAATCTGCAATGCATGTCCATGCAAAACTGAATATAAATGCACAAGTCTATCTATGATTGATGTTAAGACTAGTCTGCTTGAATAGAGCACCTTTACTTCTCACAATAAATAATAACACAAATAAAAACAAATTTGTGAAGTTTTAACAAAGACAAATCCATTTTATTCAATCCAACTTATGCTTGTCATTGAAATGGGAATTTTACAGGAATAAAATATCTTTTGAAATGACAAGCAGCATAAATTCGACGTGTTTCCATTTTATTCACGCCGGATTGAATTAAGAAATAATGCTCATCTATCCCAAGCTTGTAGAACAACACCAAATTTTAGTGATTGAATTAACTTCTATTCTCAACAGGTTATCTTCTCAAACACAGAAAGAATAGTTTCTGTACCAAAAGAAAAAAAATATTGGTCTCCTATTCAAGTATCTCGTAGTCTTAATTCAAGGGAAAAAGAAAAAACGACTGAAGCAAACACAAAGCAAATACTGACTCAGCCTTTACCATATAACTTACTCAACATCCCCTATTACTTCAGTAAGCCTCTTTTCTAAGAAGTACGTAATTCTACAACATTTATATAGAAAAAATATTTCAAGTTACAAAGGAGAAAAAAATAAATAATTGCAGAGAAATTTGACACTAAAAATGGATCTACGATACGAAAGTTAACGACTCACTCATAAAGCTTATAAACTGGCGTTCTATCTTAGGTGAACTCAGATATCGAACGATGATACAAACATGAAGGAAAACCCATTATTGCGACTTAAGCTGTAAAGCAGCATCTCTACTGCGAATGTAATGTACGATTAAAAGTTTATAAAACTATACTGCGCCATCTTCGATGAACGAATAGAGACGACGTTGTGCGAATTTTAATATTTCTTCCGGTGAAAAATAGACTTTCAAAAATTGTTGCTGGGAAATTTTAAGAACGATGGTGTTAAAATTGTATGGTGTCTTAAGGCTACAGCCAGTCACGCCTACACTTAATGGGAGAAAGAATGGGGAAAAAATTGGCCAGGGCCTCTACTCAAGGTATGATGTCGGTACTGACATGATGGAACTGAAGAAAATCCCCGGGAAAATTAAAGCATGAGGCTCATGCGAGAGGTACTCGCACCCTCACCCCAGCCCGTTCTTATCACGAGTCTGGATTCGACTGACTTGAACAATGGTGTCGGCGATCAGTTTGTCTGGATAATACATTATGTGCTTCACTCACATTCTTTTCTCAATGTGGATACGTATCCCTAACCCTTAGCGGATTTAATATGATCGTTTATATAAGAGAAACAGACTCATTTGAGACTATAAAATGTGTAAGAAATGTGACTGCTAATCCTTGTCCAAATAACGATTTCATGTAGTGGTGCCGGAAGGATTCTCCTGCATTACGTCGTCTTGAATGTAGCCGCCGCGTTCATGTCGTGCGTTCGAATGTACTACCCGCCCTTCAAACGTATTACTTTTTCCCGGCTACAATGGAACGTTTAATTTTTGTCTAAGCATTCTTAGAAGTTTTAATTCAAAATAACACATTAGGCAGCGAATTCAATTATTATAACAATACTCCGGCTTTGTCTTTCCTAAAATGTCTTTCAACCTTCTAAACTGTTCCAGATGAAGATATTACATTGTATAGCGAAACTAGTCTTGCATTTTGTTGTGTATTTGACCCTTAAATAGAAGATTACGAGGATGGATAGATACTGCGAAGGTTAGTAAATCGAAACAAAAATGCACACAATCTTCTTAATTGTATTATTCCAATTGAAAGTTTCCGCAATGGACTTCAATATACTATTCTTGACGGACAAACGTTAAAAAATACTACTTTAACGAAAGTCCACTTAAATCATACCACAACAAACAAGGATGTTAACGAAGTCTTAGGCCTTCTTCTCTACTACAGTTTCTTTTACTAAGACCTATTCTCTACTACTACTAAGACCTCTATTTCTTACTTCTGGTTTGTCGTTCGCGGCCTGTCGAAGGCCGCAGCTAGCGGACGAAACTTTACCGGAAAACTACTTTTTTACATTCCAAATAAAGGAGCAGCAAAAACACAAAGTATGTAGTACATTTGTAATTTGGCCCGTTGTTGCAATGTCGGTTAGTACACTTTCTTATTGACTACATATGCACTGCATGGCTAATAGTCTTACCATCTCAATTCAGGCAGATCAAGAAAAAATTGTACCGGTCAAGTCGCATATTTTGTTAAAATTATTTTTCTTTGAGCTATTTATGGATGGAAATTTAAGACACTGTACTGCTTTGACAAATCACACTTTAGCAACTAATTAAAAAGAAGAAGTCATTCTATTTTTTTTTATATGATAGATATTTGTGTGTAGTTCGTGATGTCCAAGATTATCCCGTCAGTTATACAAACATTTATCATCCTCGATGGTCCGAGCATTTAAGTCAGGAAAATCTCATATCTAGTTATTTTTTATATAATGTTTTTCAGTAGCCGTTCTTTAGGTTAAAGCAACATTGACAAGACAGTTTTGCATGAGAATTTTATGTAGTGGATATAGGAGTTTGAATTTAATTTCTTATCCAGTATTAACCCTTTTCTGTTACTTTTCCGCTGTTCTATATATTTTTTACGCTTCCTTAGACTTTCATCCCCACAGATGTATAGGGATATTACTTACGAAACGTAGGTTTTTGGTATTTATTTAGTGAAGAAATGGACACTGCACTATGGACGTCAAGTAAGAAGTTTGAAATTTCAGTCTCCTGTGTAATATTAAAACGTATCAAGTTTAAAACTATGAAAGACGTTATGTACAAGTTTCTCATAACGAACTCGAATACTTTATTTGATTATTTGTAGAAGAAATCTCCATCCTGGCCATCTCGGTTATTAAATATGTCAAAGCTTACGAACTCAGACTGCCTCTTGTAGTAGTAATCATAAGATGAAACTTAACAACTGATTTAAACATAACACCGAACTCTTCACTGCCTTATGATAAATTTACCAACAAGCTGTTACAAAGTAAGGAAGAACATTTACTAAAATAACCAATAATTAGAGATTCTGACTAATTAGAAATAAATATGTACGATACAATATATTTAAGATAAAAATGAAAGAATGGTTGCCTAAAACTTCCTCTTTCACGAAAACCGTTAATGTAAACATTTAAAAACAATTTCGATTCAAAACATTTTCTAAATGGCTATTTTATCGCAATCTCTCCAGCAAGGTTATCCTCCTAAGAAGCAACACTATCTATATTCCTGATGTTTTCTACGAATGGTAACAGATCTATACGCAGTCCTTCTCAAGATTCTTATTAAGAATCAATTATTTCCATAATTAGTCATCCAAAATTTCCATCATCATGACAAACAATTTACGGTTAATGTCCACATGTTATTTCTTTCTACTTTGGCTTGAAGAATTTATATACACAAGCGTATGCACTAAAACATCAAACAGAGACAACAATACTTCTCTATGTAAAATACTGAGTTTAGATTTACCTAACTACCACTGTCTTTTACAAGCTGTAACTACAAACGTTAAGTAATTAAGCTGGCGATACAATAAGCATAACTGAAAGGCAAAATAAACGAAAAAGAGCAAGGGAAATGAAGAAGAAATAGCTCGTCAATACTCTTTCAACCCTTCCACTATGTGACTCACTTTGTTCAGAATAATACTTTCCTTAAAGGAAAAAACAACTGACACATATGAATGTTATTTACTTATTGCATTAAGCGATTTTACATATAAATGCGACTAAATGGCTCTTTAACAATGCTTTCCTGTACCCACAGCATGCAACCAATATTCACCACGTCCTATTTC
>JAGDQP010028237.1:3058-24304 GCA_022664845.1 Lepisma saccharinum | reverse complement strand
AGGTGTTCTATTACACCTTTTGGGGTGGCAATGAACACCAATAATTTGTTTGAGTGTAGCTTGAATAAAGAAATGAAAAGCAAGATGTTTTCATTGAGATTGGTTGAGTCTCACAGTTAAAATGAAGTTGAAAATTTCAGCAAGTAGCTTACCAGCTAGACTCGATGGTCGTCGTACACGCTGTTAACTTTAGCTGTCAGCTTGTTCACTAAAATAAATACTGAATGTAGTTTACTAAACGAACTCTCAGCTCACACTCTTGTCTGTTGGTACTACTTGTATCTTGTAGGTTCATTTGCCACCCTTTTTTTGTGGATGACGAGAACACTCTATGGAATCCACGGGTCAGCAGAGTCAAGAGAAAAATGTTGACTCGTGCAATCCGAGTGTCAGGTCTTTTCCAATGGGTCTAGCCGGAAAAGTCTTGCGTTGTAATCAAAATCATTGTTTACATTGTTACATACAACATTGTATAACTTCAAGTCAAAACTACCTGTTTACTTTGAAAATGCATTCTTCTCCACTGCACATGTTATTAATTGTACGAGATAGTTATGTAAAATAATAAATGTTGACGTCCAAGCGTTGAGGTAACTGTCCTCTGACTGTTGGTGACATAATACCTATGTGTGTCTTCCTTATGGCATTTTCTAGAGTACTGAGTTCGAAGGTACCTAGGGTGCCTTATAATATAAAGTCAGTCCTTACGCGTGTTTGCAATACATTGCTTTGTGATAAGAACAATCACACCACATTGTGATGTCACCCACATCCTTGGGAGTGGGATAGTATTGTCATTATTTTTTGTCCATATAGTCTACTCAAGATTTAGTTTATACAGAGTTCATTTATATATTTTGTAATTATATTCTATCCTCTTCCACGCTGAATGTTTTGCTGCATTTAAACGTATAAATTCAAGACCTTAATTTGATTCAAAGATTTGGAATTAAATCATTATTTTTGACAATACGGAAAATCAATTATACGTGTGCGTATGCAAGGACACTAACACATCATGCACTAATACATTATTGCATCCTGTTTGACGAATCCTTTTCAGATAATTAAAGAATAATTAATTAATATTAAATTACCATAAAATATAGAAAATATATTGAATAATTTTTGTAATATTATGCAAAAGAATAATTACCGTTTCTTGTAAGAATAATTATTGGAACTAGTTTTGTGTCGAGAAATGTGTCTTATTACTCACTGAATGAGTTATATAAGACGATGTAGTACCATGCAAAGGCAGTTCATCTTGTACTCCTGTGTCGAAGGTTAGGAGCAACAATAAAAGGATTCATTATGTCCTGTTGTTTTCTTGCCTTGTTTTCCCTTGTCATACATTACCCATACATACCACCCTCCTTTATATTAGGTGAGTTCACCACATCTAAACATATTTGGATAGTACTTCAGTACTATACTGCTTAGTACGCCAAAACATTGTTATAAGATTGAACGTTTCAAATGCTTCAGGATTCATCTATTATCTACTATAACTACTATCAAACACGTTTTATTTCTTAAACAATCTCCAGGTACAACCATAGACCTCATAATAGATAGACTTATCACGCTTCCCCATTTCTGGCTGCGCTAAAACTAATGGGTTTTTGTACAGGAGCACGTGATTTTGAATCCATCCGCTAGGTTGCTCTGGTATCGACCTCATCTTCTATTATCATCTTCCTCGTCGTATTTTTATGTGTTATTCCATGCTCTATTTATGTTCTATTTCATGTACTATTAATGTCCTAATTTTCTAAAGCTGAGAATTTTACAGTTAGTAATTTTTAATGTGTAACTAGTTTACATCACACAGATATAATTTTTCTTACGGGATATTTCCACTTTGCAATGGTAAAAAAGATGAGATTATGCCTGCAGGACGTAAGTACCGTTATGAGTAATAAAGTAACATTTCTAGCATACGAAACTGGAGAATCATATTACTATTCCCATCAGCTTGAGTAATATATTCGTGAAAGAGTACGGCAGTCGAAAATAAGGTACAGTGAAAAATAAACCTGTGGGATTCTCTAGGGACCCCGTTTGATAACAAACGTCGATCGACTGATCTTGGTATGATAAAGGGTTAAATGCACAGAGAACCGAATTATAAAATTACAACTATTGTATAACTCACCTTAAATTAAGGCTTTAAATGTCTTCTACGTAATTGCTTCAATTTACGCACGCTACGTTTCTCTGGGTTCCGTCTTCAAGCCGTTTTAGAGATGTGATTAATGTGTCTGTAATTTCGTGTGAGATATCATTGTATGTAAAGTTTATTAAATACGTATATGTGAATACGTGGAATAATGTGTATTGAATTCCAATATGTAAGTACCTTTTTATTATACTTTATTATAATTTATATTTAAAATCCGCTTAATGTTTATCAAAACAGAACATGATACTCCTACGGATTACGGAAAAAAGTATGAACAGAAAAACAGTTTACTGAATTGGAAAACAAAACTAGATAGCTGTGTGCATTCATTGACCGCAAGTGCCACGGCAAGCGACGCGCATGTTGCATGAAGAGAGAACAACTGATATTTGATTGCCCTCCGATGTTGAGATTCAACAAAGTACGCAACAATCCTGAAGAATTTCCAGGGCATTGTTTTGAGTACTTATCTGCCATAGATCAACTCCTAGCGCGTACAAATTTCTGGTTGTTGTCACGACAATGGAGGTCCGTGACGTCATGACTATCCAGTCCATTCTAAAACAGGAACTAATGTCCAAAGAACGCTTGTACTGAGCAACTCTGATTTCTTCATCACATAACACCTAAGCTTCATCATGATGAAAGCCATTCAACTCTTCTCTATAGTGCCTCTGTTCATATCTACCTACGGCTTACATAATGCTAGCGAATACTTATAGATATGAATGAAACCAAGATTGATATTTACAACCAATTAGGAAGGTACGACTACTTTTGTCAACACAGTGTAGAAGAAGCTGAACTCACCTGACCAGTACTTCATTCATAGAAGGAAGGTAAACGCTAAAGCCAGAGATTCCCATATCTTCCTGCTCCTTCTCAAGGTGATCAAAAAGACCAGAAAATTTCATCGACTCCACGGAGGGTAAAATGTACGATAATTCTAAGCGATTTTCTTCCTTTATTTCTGCATTTGGAACGAAGCTCTTGATGGTGTCAGTTACTTCAGCAGAAATACAGGACGTATTCTTCCTTATTTGTAATTGATATCCTTGGCCTGTAAAAGAAAGTCCACACGCAGAAACGTTCAATTGAAACAACTTTTAACAGATAAATATACAGGGGTTGGACAAAAAATCTAAAACGTTTGAAAAAGTGTGAAAATCATACCTAGTATGGTGTGGGGCCTCCTTTTGCGTCCAAAACAGCTTGGATCCGACGTGGAATGGACGTATACAGCTCCTGAATCGTGGTGTGTGGAATGTTGTACCATTCTTCCTCCAAAACATGCTCCAGTTCCTTAAGGGATGATGGTGGAGGGTAATGAGACCGAACACGCCTTTCTAACACAGACCACAATGGCTCAATGATGTTCAGATCTGGTGATTGTGGGACCCAGGGGAGGTGTGATAGCTCCTGGTCATGCTCCTCAAACCATGATTGCACCGTTTTTGCAGCGTGACAGGGTGCCAAATCATCTTGGTAGATGCCATCACCATCCGGGAACAATGTGTGGGCCATGGGTAGAACCTGGTCCCCCAAAATGGCCTCATACGCCTTAGCATTCATCATTCCATGCAGGGCTATGATGGGACCTGCAGAAAACCACGATATCACTGCCCATACTGTAACAAAACCACTCCCATGCTTTACAGTTGGGCGCAGACAGTCTGGATCATAGGCCTGCGACGGTGTTCTCCATACGTAAACACGATAGGTTGTTGGAAACAAGGTGTTGGTCGATTCATCGGAATACATTACGTGTTTCCACTGATCAAGCGTCCACTCCTTGTGGTCCTTGCACCACTGGATACGCCGCTTCGCATTTACTGCTGTGACCAGAGGTTTGGCGATCGCGGCCCTGCCATGAATTTTCATTTTATGAAGTTCCCGTCGCACTGTTTTTGATGAAACTGGGTTCTGTAGGCCGGAATTGAGTTCAGACGTAATTTTCATTGCAGTGGTCTGCTTTTTAGCTGCTACAATCCGTTTTAATGCCCTCCTGTCCCTATCGGACAGGATTGTCTTTCGACCACTGTTGTGCTTTGCAGACGTTGTTTGCCCATGCATTGTGTATGCCCTCGTGACATTAGACACAGTGCATGTCGATACCCCCACAATGGTCGCCACTGTTGTCACTGAAGCTAAAACCAGACGGGCACCAACGATCATGCCTCTTTGGAAGTCTGTCAGGTCGCCCATTTTACCGCACCACTTGCACACCACGACACTCACAGGTGAACTGGGTACTGCTGACGGAAGAGGAAGGTCCACATGACACATTGAAAACAAAACACGATCGGCAACCGCAACACGTGGTGTACAGTGGCGGGGCACACTTACGTGTCCTGTATGACGTGTTTTTAGATTTTTTGTCCAACCCCTGCATATAAAAAAAATAATCTAAACAAATAAAAATGGCCTACTTGGACATGTTGAAAAAGCAGAGACTGAGTATATTTCGCACCGAGCGGCAGTAACTCAGAACGTTGACTTTGCATTCAGAAGAGCCGGAAGAAACATGACTGAAGTTTTTCCAGGATTCATCCTCAGTCATATCAAACCAACACCGTGATGGTACCTTCAAACTGACCAACTTTCATTCATATCCTCTTTCCCTCTCGGCCTGCGCCCAAGATGCCGGAACGCCATAAATAAAACAAGTTAGAGCTATGATTCTACCGACAATCGAGAAGGCTCTTGATAGCATTATAGCCACGCAACTAGGCTGGCAACACTGACAACTGCAGTGCTTAGGTACTGGAAAACCCACAGTACTTTTCTTTTGTGTCGAGTTCTGCTAACGCAAAGTTTGGTGCAGTAAGGTCTGACTGAATGGAAGCAATTTGAATAATCGATTATTTTTTTAAATGCGTTGGCAACACTGAATTACGCCACCAATCAAGGCGGTTCCGACCTTTCCAACAACACCTCAAGCATCTCTCTACATCTTGCGGACGGACGGAGCATGATTATAAGATTCCTTTTAGTTTACTAAAACTTCGCTATCAAGGAACTTAAAATTCTCAGGAGATTTTGCTTCATATAACAGCTATATTTAGACGTGACAAAGATACGGGACTTCCCGTATCAGGACGAGCGTAAGCCATAGTGCTGTTACTGTCCATAAAATTCATTTTATCCTTATCTTTCATCATCTGCTAAAAGAGAAATATAAAACCTTGCATTAAAACTACCTCCGATATAGGAGTCACAAAAAAGTTAATGGAGATTGATCTCGGGATTACCGAGACGTTAGTGCGCTCTCTTTCTCTGCGCGTGGTCATGGGGTCAAATCCCGTCGGAGTCCATTAAACAGAGTGGTTCGGAGCCCCTTAACAGATTAATCAATGGAGATTCATTTAATGTAAAACACGCTGAGAAATTCATTGAATTTATTACTTCGTCTAATGCTACAAGTAAAGGCATGGTTGAAAGAAAAAGAGGGAGAGATTAAAAAAGAAGAGAACTCGTGGAAATCAATAAATAATGAAAAATAGTCGTACGATAGGACAATGGAAAATGGTGAAATGGAATACACTACAGTTTCTTTAAAGGACACGCCGCTATGAGCAAAGCATCAAGAATGAAGATCAGTTGTATATCTGTATTATTGAATGGAGAGTGCATTTATTAAGAAGTTATATCAGTACTACATAGTAATAAACATAAAATGCTAGTATTCTTACGAAATATAAACTAAGAGAACGTTTAGATACAAACTACAGCAAACTCCTGATTATCTGCACTGGTGACTAGCAGGGAGGAGTAGCTTTGACAACGATCCCAAATAACTCGCAAAACGTTAAAACCTTTTCTCCATACTTGAAAACAATGAAAACCTTATACAAAACATCGTACCTAATAGTTAATGGGTCCTCCCATGTAGCAACGCAATGTGCTATGGAATCGACGAATACATATTTAACATAGATTTGAAGCCATCCCTTTGTAACCCGTTTACGAAGTTCGGTGCGGTCGATAGGATGTCTATGTGTCTGCTCGACCCGCTGTTCCAAATAGTCGCACAGATTTGTAATTAAATCCAAATCTGAGGGTTGATTGAATTGTTATTAACGTCATACACGAGCTTGTGAACTTCTAAGAACGGGACCAACAGCTTTGGTAAAGTGGGTTCCGAACCACTCCGCTCAAGAAACACCGGCAAGATCAAATCTGTGAACTTGGATGGCCAGGAAAGATGTGAGAGGTCATCTGCAAGCTCGTCGAACCAGACATTTTTGGTTTCCTGGATTCAACAGTTATTGTCATGAAAAATGGATGAGCATAAAGAGTTGGACTATCAGTGAAATAGTGGACAAAAGGTTGCACCTGTTTGTCAGAAGCAGAACGTAGCATCTCCAGTACATCACAGAACTCTCCCTCCCTCGAGTCTGGACGCTTCACGCGGTTGTCGATTCATTCAGCATCTAGTAAAACGGGACTCATCAGACCAGATGATCCGCTTCCAGTCCTCTACTGTCCAGTTTTTATGAAGCTTCGCCCATTGCAGTCACAGATTAGTATCTTCTTGGGTTATCTACTCCAGATGTTCATGTACTGGAGTTCCCGTTTTTATATACGTTTTAAAATTAAGGTATGCGAAATGGAATTGATCGTTTGGAGTAACTGTTGCCTCGTGGCGAAATACTGAGTGAACACAATACGTGACGCTCACCGGCGATCCCTGTCTGTGAAAACAATTTTCGACCACAGTTCTCACGACGACGTAATATCTGCAGTTGCGCAGTCGATAGGATTCGATTCATTACTTTGTAATAGCTTAGGTGTAAGAAATCTGCTAATGTGTTTTCTTACTTGTTCATCCTGTCTCGTACCTAAGTTTTGTATTGTCTTTATCAGTGCTGATTCTAATATGACTCCTTTCTTTGTACAAAGCTGTTTTCTATATTTCGCCAATATAGGACAGTAATCAGTACGCGGATCTTTTCTTGACAAGCCACGGCAGTGTAGTCAAAAATCTTTCACTTAAACTAATTAGTTTAACACCAAAGCTCAACCACTGAAATAACCAAACATACGATCGGTGTAGTATCTAAAGTCCAGCCGTTTGTTTGGACTATTATTATCATACGTTTGGGAGATGTTTTTTTTACACAGAGCAATTCTAGATTATTTTCTTAATCCTACACTATGGTTCGTATTAGTAAGCTCTTTTGGCCAGTTACAAGTACATTAACACTTTCTGCCCACAGCAATATCGACCGCCTTTGCTTCCATTGTCTACACACACGTTTCACAACACTGACGGACACACAAGTGAATCCCGACACTTTCTCAACACTGTCTTTTTGACCCCTCCAAATGCAGTGACTGACCCCTTCTGCTCTTACAATTTTCCCGACCCATGCGGAACATATACTCGGCACGAACCACGCCTACTACAGCACCTGTGAGCCACTCCATAAAGTGTCACGCGAAGTACCACCTGACAGTCCCGGGGTTATTAATTGTCTGCTATGCTTAACTATTATGTATTTAATGTTATACTCTATATGATAAAATAAATAGCTCTTACCATAAGGAATGTATTCGGTGTAAGGAAAAGGGTTTTCATATTGAACTGATTTTATTTTATAGCCTTTAGGCATCTAAGGTCCAGGCTGGATACGGGAGGGTAAAGGATGAGGGAAGGTGTCGGCCAAGGTCAGGCCTAAGTTAAAGGTACCATCCCGGCATTTGCCTGGTGTAACTGAGGAAAGCCCATGGGAGAACCTCAGATAGGATGGTAGGTCGCTGGGATCAATCCCAGGACCTACCGAATGCTAAACCAACGCTCTATCGCTGACCCATGACCGCTCCGTACTATCTACAAGGTGTTTAAAGTCTCTCTCTATGCATACACAGAGAAAAACATCTCCCTTTTTCTTCCTTCACTGACACTTTACACATGAAACATCGTGTAGATGACTGTTGAACACTCAATCACTTAAGGTGACCTCGTGTTAACATTTGTAGCATTAAGAAACTGCTCGCACTTCGAATGTCTTCCACAAGATAATTACATTCCATCTCAACCTCCGGGCGGCCGAGAGGATAACACACTCACTTTCTGTACGCGTGGTCACAGGTTCAATTCCAGCCGAGATCTACAGTGGTTCGGAGCCCACTTTACCGAAGACTGTAGGTCTCATCCTTACAAGCTCACCAGATCGTTTAGGACGTTAATAACAATTTAATCAAACACGTTGCCCCTCGTGGCACATGATAGCCTTCAAGGCTTTCTCAGACTAAAGTCAAGTGGTCTGAGATCTGTAGACTTTGGAGGCCATTCTAGACCAATCCAGGAACTTGAAACTGTTCAGCCATTCATTTGCGCACACTTAACACTCTATCTTTGCAATATGACTTTTGAACCCCGTTGTACCTTGTATTAAATGTTCTGCAATGGAAATGGAATTTGCTTTGGCCACTCACCATGGATTCTCTTGATAAACATTGGTGTCCCATAACAAACAATTCGGCCACTAACCATGACTGCAAGTCTATCACTCAAGGCATCTGCTTCTTCCGACGAAGTCGTGGTGATAAGAATGGAACGATCACGTCGCATATCCTGTAAACAAACCATTATATTCTTAGTAATATCAAAAGAGACTTTTCAACAAAAAATAATTTTTATTGTGTCTATATCACCATTTGACGTAAAATAAATAAAATAAACTCTGCAATGAGACGTTATCCAAACACACACAGTCAAAAAGTGAGGCGGAGCACTGTGCAAATATGTTACAGCCAGACTTCAGCAGAGAGAATCCTATCTGGAATGGTCAATCTTCCTTTGGAAAAATTGTGTCGAGACCTTTCCAATCTCGGGACCCACCACTGTGATTTGGTTTATTTTTACGGGTTTGAACTCGTCTCGCTGAGACCTTTAAATGACACCCCAAATATCTTCGTAACCGTAGTAGTGTCTGAGTTCAAAATTGCTCCTCGTAACTCCAGACCCGCCTCAGCGATCTGAACGAATGATACGGGTTTGAACTTGTCTCGGTGAGAAATTTTCAACGACACCTCAACTATCTTCTTACCCCAGTAGTTCCTACATTATAACTCCCTCAATCTGCGGAACCGCCTCTGCAATGGGTATGATTTATACGAGTTTGGACTTGCCTCGCAGAGATTTTTCCAACGACACCTCAATCACCTTCGCAACCCTAGTAGTTGTCCTGAGTTGAAAGTTATCGACAGACGGACAGAGTGGTTCTATAAGGCTTAATAATAGCACTTGCAAAGTTTCTGTGCACAGGGACACTCTAAAGACATGCTTGCTGATATTCAACTGGAGGGTATTCTTGCGAGTAATAACACACACACACAAAACGATTTTTCCCTGTTTTCCATACCAGAGAAGAACCAACATATGAAATACCTTTGGTTAGCTTAAAAGTAAAGGGTAACTGACGCAGTAGCTTGAACACAAATTCCTGCAAGTAGCCCTTCTCTGCTCCGCTCTATGGACAATAACATCCACATATTGGGCAGAAAACGGACCATTTCTGATTCAGAGTTAATTCCCTGCTTTTCCACGACTTGTTCGGTTTTCCAGACCGCTAGATACCCTGAATTGTCACCAAGTGACGTCACGCCCACTTTAGCCACGTGCGGGACTCTTTACGGACACACACCTTTTCGAACAGATTCTATCACCTCCTGACTGTAGGCCTCCTCAAAACTCCTGAAAGATTTTAAGACACGACAGTCTGACGAGGTGAGACCTCATGGTGGTGGAAAGTGGTGAAGAACAGTGTAACCACTAACCACTAGGAAACAGTGCGTCGTATTTCGTAAGCGCTTTTCGTCAATGTACACAAATGAAAAACGCCGGCCGAGTAGCCATGCGGTCTACGGCGGTAGGTCAATGACTCTAAGGTCTCGGGTTCGAGTCCCGGCAGGGGCATGGATTTTAATGGGTAAAGGGCGAATCGTGACGAGCCGAAATCCAAAGTTACTAGACTGGCCCATGTAAACATAAACTTTACCAAGTTTTTTTACAAATGAAAAACAAACGAATTGTTTTCATTCAATACAAACAAGTAGATTAGATCTTTGCTAAGTGGTACTGAACGCTATTGGGTAGACAAGTTTGGACGAAAAGAAACTTGAAACTAGTGTCAGTTGTAACAAATATACAAGACAGTCAAAATAGAGAGAAAAAAAAGTACTTATATTACAGGATACAAAGACACGCATACACAAACACAACAGAAAACTGGCAACGTTTCGCAGAAGCGTGTTTACATGATAAGAGAGAAAATGGGCAGAGAAGACTGTTACTAAGGAGTCGCCATGTTACTAATGCTTGGTAACAGAGTGGCTAGGTTATGGAGGCGGGAAAATGACTAAAGGGGTCGAAGAAAACACAAAATGGAAAAGAAAGTGCAGAGATTACTAGGAGTAAGCGAGAGGCTTCCTAAAGGAAAAAGGGGGTTAAAAATCAGAGGAGAGGGGTTAATAATAATAAACTTAGTTGTATAAGAAGTTGTCCAACTGTAGAAGCATTTAAAACTTTATTAAAAGTCTGTTATATACGTAAACTAAAAGTGTATTTTTTATCATTGCCTTCAATTTTTTCACTTTAAACTTTAAAAAAAAACACATAATTTTAAACTGAAATTTTGGTTATCCGAAATTACTTCCGCCCCCTTTATTTCGGAATTTCGGATAATAGAGGTTCTACTGTATTTTGTTTTCAGCAACATTAGTGAAGAAAGAATATACGAGGATTCTTTCCTTAATGTAAGAGAAAGAGTAGCAGAGTCGATCGATTGCATGGGCACAGAAACGAAAAGACTTAAATAAATAAGACAATTTCTTTATCACGGAAAGTCACAAACGGAAAGGAAATTCAAAAGTACCTGAATAAGGCTCCACACTTTCCGTCTGGTTTCTGGATCCATATTGGCAGTGGGTTCATCCAGAAACAAAACCTAGATACGACAAAATAACTTAAATATATTCACAATGACCAAGATACAAAATAGTAAAATTAGGTTTAAAATAATATAATTAACACAATTGGAAGTACATACCTTCGTACGCAGACTTACCCATCTCACTCTCTCTCACACACACATATATTGTAAAGTGCCGTGGATTGTGCTATTGTAATATACGACAAGCCACGTGCTCTTTGTTTATAAATAAATAGTAGTGCGTAGTAAGAGTAAAAACACGTGCTACTATCGAAACAAATGCTAGTAATAGTAGAAGGAGAGAGTCGACAACAATCAACCGAAGATGCAGACGACGACCAGGAACTGAAGTCAGCAGTCCAGAACAGAATAAAAGGCGTCGGAGCACATCAGATTTCACTATTTCACTCCCAGGAATTGTCATGTCATCTCCTCTCCCTCTCCTTGGTTCGATCTGCTACGGGATGGACCAACCTACCTTACCGGTCAGATCTGCTACGGGATGGGTCAACTTCCTTACCGCCTGATTCGCCACGGGATAGGCAAAAAAATATTTAAGTCCTGATCTGTTACGGGATAGGACTTTCCTTCATCATGGCCCCAGCCAGCTACGATTAAGGGACCTTCTTTCTCAGCCAGACAACAACCTGTTGTCTGGGCCAACGTCAACAGCAACACATGGAACCGTTTGAAGAGGAAGAAAGTTTTGAGGTACTCAACAATAAGTCTCCAATAGTTTCGTACGGGAGACTTTTTTTTTATTAAAATAGTGGACTTGTAACTTTCATAATAAAAGGTGAAGGGATATAAGACAAGCTACGATCATTTGCTCCCAGTAACGGCGCCAGACTCAGATATTCTGGGCATTGCGGTGGCAAATAAGGCGCCCCCTCAAGGGAAACATTACGATATATATATAAAATGACAACATTTCGCCAAAGGTTTGATCATGGCAGAGAAATAAGAAAAAGATACACTCAAGTGGCTAAGTTGATATATATATTCAAACTTATTAGAGATGAGTCGATACCAGAATTTCTCGATACTGGATACCAATACTTATATCTGACCTTCGATACTCGATACTTTTTTCACAGCGTTCAATGCATTTTTTTTTTCAAATTAACAAATACGTTATATATAATTAAAATGTAAGTACACTTCTTTCCTATCACTTAATTCTACTACATCATTAAATAAATTCTGGTCTATAACAATAACTTTATTGTCAATCCCTATGTCAATGTTAAATGGAAAGGAACGAGACAATACAAGTAAGGAAGCCTTCTGTTCTAGCTGTGCGTTTTTAAGATTTCTTTATCTTCGTGCCTATGTCGGCAATATCTATGTTCCATTGAGGAGGCATATCTGATTCTTGAGAAACAGGTTCTAAAAGCATGAGTTTGAAAATAGCACACTTTTACACAAAAGAAGGATTTTTTCTTCTTCTTTTTGTATGTAAAATAGCTTTTTGGATGGTTCGCAAAGAGACTCCAAAAGTATACAATATAAAGAAGCCATTATATGAGACTTGTATTGTTTTGAAGGGTCAAATCAAAAGAAGAAGAAAAAAAAATAGTAAGATAAAGCATTCTACCATGGGATTATTTTCAAAGAAAGATATTAGTTTTACATTTGGAAATTTGATGTAAACATGCTGTCCGAAAACATACTTGGAAATAATGAGGTGTGAAAATTTACAAGAAAACGTACATCTTTTCTTTTTTTAATTTCTTAACCTTAAAATTTCTTAATTTTTTAACATTTCTTGACCTTTTCGATACTTTCTTAACTAGTAGACCCTAGTACAGGAGCTTCACAGCCACACAAAAAAGCGGCAACGTTTCGCTGAAGGCGTGTTCACATAACAGGAGAGGAGACGGACGTATGTTAGGCAGTGGCCATGTTGCTAACTTGAAAGAATATATTATTAGCTTATTCTCTTCCATTTGTCTGCCCTGAAACGATATCAGAAACTACACACAGCTTTACAACCTAAATCACGTTGGTAGTGATAAGACGAGTTCAAACACACCAAGAACATAGTGATACTCTTCTGGATTTCCATAGTTACTAGCTTGTAAACTAATCATTGAAAGGTTCCGGTTCAAAGTACCGACGTTGGAAGTCCGTCAATGTAACCAATGGACTAGGGTGGTATACACTATCGATTACATTTCTGGGTAAATACCAAGCAGTGAGCGAATTAAGTTACTAAAACATACCTGCGGATCACCAATCAGTGCAAGTGCAAGCATCAATTGACTTTTCATCCCGCCAGACAACATCTTGGGAAGGCAGTTTTTCTTTTCTGATAGACCTAGCTTCTCCAACAACTGTTTCGCTTCTCTTCTGGCGTGGTAATGGTCAGCTGTTTTGAACTTACCAAGAAAAATGAAAAGTTAAGGAGACACTTTTACCTTTTTTATTAGCAATACGGATAATTAACAAACAACAAATTTAGATGTCTTGCTCCCAAAACACAAATTGTTTACTAATGTTAGAATCCATGGATGAACTTTGAACCTCTGTTGTGATGAAATAAATATTTCTAATGTTTAGGATTTTAGGTTCTTTATTGCAAACATAGATAGCAATTTCGCGTTGACTTCATTGGGTTCGACCTTAGCAATATCTTCAGGTCTTGATTCTTATCATTGATTGTATGTTATCAACAAGTATATCATTCACAATCTTCACGCCTTAAGTAATCATTCAATTTCCTTAAGAGGCAAAATTAGTATCCAAGAACAGGAGGATTCCTTTCCTTACAACGTGGTAAAAAAATCCATCCATACGTTCTAAAACCCTGTATTGTAATGAATCATTTCATTTGATAATTAACATTATTATCATATTGTATAAATAAAGCGAATAAATTAACAATTATAAACCGAGCGACCATCTCAGCGCTCGCCTATCCTGACAGGTTTTTCCACGGTTGTATACTCAGCCACACTACATAAATGCCAGTATTGCACCTGTAAATTAGACCCCGTTTGACTTACTCCCCTGCTCTATCTCAGCCTGGACCAAAGATGTCTTGAAGCATCCATCTTCATGAGGTCCTTTTTGTGAAACAATGGGATATCACACGCGAAAATACTTAAAACTAGGAGTAGTGCCCCAGCTTCACCTAGTGTAGATGTGAGGCGTGCTACACACTCTTTCACGGATATACTTTTAGACGAAGAGAAAAAGAATTTAAATAAAATCACTGAGAGGAAGGGAATATTCATTTTATTACGTTCATGGAGCATCGGGCTCCAGTAGCTGCATATAGCAGGACCATGATGGATAAATAGATCAAATTTAAGTTCAGTTACAGAATTCCTTTTTTTTTTATTGCCAGCCAGGCTGGCACCCTTCAGAGGGTTAAGCCCTCTATTTCGGGTAAGAGGGGTCAGGTCATTATGGATATTAAGGACGTCAGTCGGATGGGCTAAGGGATGATAGGAATATTATTTTATCCTTAATTTTATTAAATCTTTAAACTTAGACATTATAAGCTTTGAGCTTATAATCATTTTGTTTGGATATGATTAAGGATGATTGTGAGATGAAAGATGAGGATGAGGTGCTATTAGACGTCACGACACTTTACATTTAGGACGAATGACTGACAATCTTCTTGTCTAGGGGCGACTCTAGACTAAATGAGAAATAAGTGAAGCCCTTACAGAACATTGATGGTTACTGTGCTTATAATGGCGGTGAATAGTGAGTGAATTAAATGCGATGATAACGAGTTCTGTCAGAGCATAAGGTGTTACGTAGGTGTGAGTGGTTTAGCGGAAAAGTAGACATACGGGCCAGAATACGTTGCTTGAAAATTCACTTTGAAAATTTCGTTGGCTCAATGGGTGACTTCTCTAAGGGCCACATGCACAGTCGTTCCGCGGGCTACCCACAGATAGCCTGAGAGATCCTTGACCATTTTGTGTTGCACAGTCATCCCGTGGGACTGAAAGAGACCCGCGGCCTCCACGCGGCATCAGGGATTTGTCGCGGGAGGATCGAACCACCCTTGGCTGTCCCGTGGGTGATGTGTGTATGTACACCTCGTGTTTTTATTTCTGTATTTTTCGAAATATATTGTATTTTAGCCTTGAGTGTTGCTTTAACAATAGACAAGAAAGTGGTACAAGTAATTTACAAAACATTACGTTTACGATCAGACCATTTATGTTAATTATTTTATAATTTAAAAAAATCTGCAGTGTTGACGTGCTGTCGTAATAACATTATTATAGTCTATGGTGCTGCTCACTAGATGGTAGGGGAAGGATAGGTTCAATTCAGAAGCCTGTAGCTGAAAAGGTTTTTCTAAAAGTAAGCGTAGTTTATGGAACGAATCCATAATTCGTTTAGAAAAGAAAATGAGTTTTTGGTGCATGTATTATAACATTAATTCGCAGCATGTTAACGTAAATAGCAGATCGTGCAGAGTAGTGTATTGACTTAGCTTTCATAGGTCTTTGAGTGCCGCACATATCACATCTCGCAAGTAGTCATACCGATGAACTTTGCTTTATTTAAAATAATAATAATATTTCTCCATGGAACAAATGGGTTAACTTCCAAAGTTGGTGGTCCATTTCTAGTAAAATTTAGAAAATTTACAGGGAAGAAATGGATAATTTGCTCGTTTGTGTGGCTTATATAAGAAGAGCGAAAGTTGAGTTTATTTTATTATATAAAATGTGATAAACATGGAACTATTTGGGAAGCGGAGGGAACTACTTGCCGGAAGGTTACCGCATGATTGGATTGTGGGAAAGTTACGAGCATTTATATTTTGAACATGGCTACAGGTGTAGAGGGACATTACCGAGAATGTGAGTTAACACCATTGCAGTTTGTGAAACTATACGACTATAATGAAGAAAATCTTTTAAAACTGTGTGAAAGCCATGGTTTAATAAATCTAAAAACATTGCAAGAAGTGTGGAAAGCTTTGGTCAGCCGAAAAGAACTGTAACATATATGAGAGCAAAAAGTGTAAAGATACATGACCGCACCTAACTCTACCTAACCTCCACGTTCCCATGGTCAGTAATTGAGGAGAATCTACGAAAATGCAAGAAAGCAATTATTAATAATAAATGTAAACATCCTCACCCTGCGCTTTAACCGAACGAAACAGAAAACCAGTGAACTGGACGTAAAAAATGATGATTTTTAAATTTTCGTAGCTTTCATCAGGCTTTTAGCCGAAAACCAGACGGACGACCAACTTCGGAAGTAATGCCGAACACATTTCACGTTGTGCTCATGATTTAGAACTTGAGAAAAGAGGAAAATGTTCGCTTGAAATTAAACATACATTACGCTAGCTTTTCACAATTTGGGTGAGCAGCCAATTGAAACACGCGTTTTATTCCGTGTTCTACATACTACGTAATAAAACACGTGCTTCAATTGGCTATTCACCCAAATCACACGCAAAGCAAGCTAGCATGTAAATCAGTCCTTAGCAAGGATTCTGCCAGACTCCCCAACCCCTACAAATCGTCGAGCATCCCCCCAATTTTAATATCTTTGTAGTTAAAAGTAAAAAATATTTACATTCCTAGCTTTGGTTTACGTTACACAAACTGAAAATACTCCCCTAATTTTAGCAATTTTAACATGTCGTAAACTTAAGTCAACGTCCCGACTTTTTCAAATGTAATAGTGTAGTATCCTGGACTTTCTATCCTGGTACTGTCATTAATAGCGGGCAAACAAAGCCCTGTTAACAAAATGCAAAGTTAGGTAATGCTCCATTTTAATAACTTTACAACCTTTTTACTCTTAATTTTCCCATGTATTTTCATTCTCTTTTAGCTTAATTCAAGCTGCTACGGTAGGTCTAGGTTCGGTTAGGTTTACTCAGATATGTAAACGTAAAAAGACCATAAACTGATTATTGTGGAGCAATTTCCGATGTTATTTTTTAAATATGCTTCCTAACAGCATGGTTAATACAATTGCAATGCTCTTTCTGTTATATAAAATGTTCCATTTATTCTCTGATTTCTCCTAACATATATTTTCGTGATTTATTTTTTAATGTTTTCAAATAATTTCCCATGATTACATATTTCTTTCTCTCTCTCTCTTGCGTTCGATAATTTTTTTTTTTTTTTACAAATTTTGATACCAGTACCTAATTAATGATCAAAATATTTTTTCTTTTCTGATAACATGAGAGAAAAGCTTATTGTTACTTCTTCGTTAGAGTTATATTCTTCAGGTATTTTCTACCACACATCGCCTAATTCTTTTTATTAGATGCTGTATTGGTAACTTTACATTCCCTTTGTCCTTATATTTTTTTCCTGTATTTAGACAAATAAGCTCCTCTTCTTACGTATACGAAATCACTTTGGGCTTGCAAGTTTCTAACGTTCCTCGCTAGAAACAATCAAATAAATGACAAAATTATCGAACGCAACGTGATTGTCTACTTTTTTCCATTATTTTTCTAGCCTCGCTGCAGGTTTATTTTACTAAACAAGCCCGCGGCTCAACCGTCACCGCGGGATTCCGTCGTAAAGCACTATGCAATAGCAACACAAAGTGATCCCTTCGGCAGACCGCGGGGACGGGTCAGCTGCGGGTCTGACTGTGCATATGGCCCTAAGGATATTGGCCCGGTCAAATGGAAATATATTTTGGAATATTAAGGTGAGGTAATGGGGTCTAAATGGGACGTCCCAGGGACGTACTCTGCTATGTGGGTTGGTGTGCCTTGCTGGGTTTTGATACGAATGCACTTAGTTATGATGTGTCCTTCCAGTTTTAATTCTTCTTCAGCGTTTGTATCAGTCATGTCTGGTTCTACTTCCCTGATTATTACAGACAGCATGGGTGGTCGACGTGGTGGTGGTGGTTGACGAAGTGGCTTGTTATTATCCAGATGAGTGAGTTTAGCATGTGGCCCAAAAATCTCAAAGCTGTATTTGTTTCTGATAGTTTTGGCAAGATTGATGTCTGGTGATTGGATAATAATTCCGTTCCTAGTAGGTATGATTCTATTGATGCTGTCTCGAGAAACATATTTGAGTAGTTGATAGAAAAGTTGTCTCGGAGTTTGATACTTGCTGTTAAAGTTGGTTAGAAGAAAGGAATGCATAGCTGGTACTGAAGTATTACAAGCCTGATGGTCGGCATGGTCAGAGTCCGAGATGGTCATTTCTTTGTCAGTATCAGAATCGGAAATATTATGAACGTGAGATTTTTTGGTCGGTGGAGATTTTGAACTGGCTGAGCGACGCTGGTCTGGTGATCGAGATCTGGAACTTGCTACTGAAAGGCGATCGGTGCTGCGTTTGTGTTTAGGTGTTGCTCCCAATGATTTTGATCCTGATGAAGAAGCTGTCGATGTTCGTTGGACAACTGGAGGTAACTGATGTTTTCCTAAAGATTTACGGATACTAGACATGATGAAATGGAGTAGTAAACACAGTCAATGAGAAAAATGAATGATGATCAGTCACCATGGAATGACTGCAAAATATTTCTAAATAGCTCGCACCCTCCGACACTGAATAGTGCCGTCAATCCTATTATGGTCGTATGTGTACACTTCTCCCTCGTGCGTCTGCTACACGAGATCATCGGATGTACATTAACAAGCCACAGCTAGGCTAGGTTTTTCCTGCAGAATTCCTTGTACAGTATCAATATTTACATTACATAGTAGCAAAATTATTTGCGATTATAGATATACAATTTGTTATAACTCTTTAAATATTTGTTTAACCATAATACAGTTTCTTAGTTTATATTAATATAATTAATAAATTATTTAAAATAAAAAATAACTTAAAAATCCATTAAAAATTAATATTTGATCACTTCACAAATTCAAACATTTTAGTGCTGCCATCTGTTGAGCACAATTTCAAATTTTGTTATTAACATTATAAATTGATATTTAATATTGGAAATATAATTAAATAATAATTAAATTATTTTTTTATCTTCATTAAATAAAAAAAATTAATCTTTAAACGAAACAGACAGTTCCTTCAAGGTACATTAAGCCCATTCCATTCATCCCGATTTTGGGGTTTTCCTTTTGTCCAGGCGTACGATTTACCGATGTTTAATTTCCCTATTGTTACTAGAATCGGTTAAAATTTCGAACCTTTTTCAGATTACGAGTTTGTAATCTGCTTTTACGCTCGGATTATCTCGAATTCCAGCTGTTTTAATCCTTTGCTTTCCTTGTTCGCGATGCAAAAAAGTTTTCCCTTACTTTAGTGATCACTAGCTGATGGTTGGTGTCACCTTCTGATCCTCTGTAAGCCCTGATATTCATTATGTCGGTATATCTTTATCTATGTACTAACAAGTGATCAATCTGATTTTCTGTCCTGCCACAAGGAGCCATGAGTCTTTGCGTTCGACCTACGTTCTCTTTGCTAGTAGGTGTTTCGAAGTCACGAAAGTTATCAGCCTTACGCCATTCTTGTTACTGACTTTGTGAAGACTTGATTGATTAGCCTATACAGTGAAATCTCTCTATAACAGACACCCTCGGGACCGAAGAAAGTGTTCGCTCAAGAGAGGCTTTGAATAGGGAGTCAGAACTCAATATACAGTACAATACATACGACTATAGGTTCAAGTAAATTATCACAATATACTTCATCACCAACAGTCTCCACTTTAATTGAAAGATGTGCATTACACCTTCGTAAGGTGTTGGGTTCGATCCCATCTGCGGACCATACTGAGGTTTCTGCAGAGGCTTTTCTCAGTCACACCAGACTAATGCCAGGATGATATAATACATTCAAAATTAGTCCAGGACCAACCTCCTACATACATCATGCTCTCAACCCTGTTATAAGACCTGCATTAAAAGTGCCATAAATAAAATTCAAATTCAATTCACGTGCCAAGAATTTTGTGTCCGTGTCTGTAACAGAGAGTGTCCGTATTAAAGGAATTAATTAATCATTAATGTTATTACATTTTCGTTACAAACCAAAAATATCGTTCATTATGGAGGGAGTGTCCGTTAACATAGGTTTCACTGTAGTTGGTCTAAAAGTTTCCTTTGCGCTCAAATCTCCAAACACTATTTTCCAGTTATACTTCGGTAATCGGCCAAACAGCCTTTACATAGCATAGCAGAAGAAAAATGTTTAGGCAGCCTCTTTAGTTTTCCTATTGTAGCTTATAAGAATCTTCATCTATGTTTCAAGCAAAGGTCTCGTTCTCAAGAAAATAAAAAAAAATATTTTTATTTGTGTTTACTGTTTATTTGTCTTTAATTTATATCAAGATTAAAAAAGAAAATGCCTTATAATAAATACCATTGCAAACAATATCAGATGTTCCATGACAGTGAGATCCTTAAACAAAACAGTTTCCTGCGGACAAACACCAACAGTTCCTCTGATCTTATGCAACTGCCTTCTTACACTATATCCATTTACGAAAGCAACACCACTGGTTGGAGAAAATAATCCTGAAAAAGAAATGAAAAACAACTACGATACTAATTTTCATTTACTTGCCGTTAAACTGTAACAAAACGTATTAATTACATCAGAAAACTTTACGAAATACTGTACTTACATATGTATAGTCCGTGAACTTGTTGTATTGAACAAATAGACACTATTAAATACACATAACGTTTCGCAAAGCAGCGACACTTCGTTTGCCCAAAATGTGCTAACATATACAGTCTTATGAGGTAACGATCTTCCCCGTAGCCTTCTGCACTTTCTTCACCCCATGAGATACCCAGAAGTTCCTTAGCGTTCTCGGTTGGCAACCTGAAGGAAACGAAGCTGAAAGCAAGCGAGCTGCTGCTGCCTGAGACGGATGGAACCATACAGTACACACACTCTCTCTCTCTCTCTCTCTCTCTCTCTCTCTCTCTCTCTGTGTGTGTGTGTGTGTGTGTGTGTGTGTCTTTTGGTTTGGGTCTAATGATTAAGTGATCGTTCAGCGTGTTAAAAAATAAGAAGCAAGGTGGTTTTCAATTCAATTTAATTATAAAAATATTAGAAGGTAGTGTGTACAAACGGGCAAACATATGAACCGTCCGCCGCTGCTTATGAATGTGATCAAACATATATCGGTATAATAAATAGAAATATAAGAGACGCCAAA
>JAGDQP010028236.1:9833-24304 GCA_022664845.1 Lepisma saccharinum | reverse complement strand
TATTGAAACTCGTTCTTTTGTGGAAGCTTTCTCCGAGGCGCATTTTTAAAATTTTGAGGAGTCAAATTGTGAAGGGTGAAGCCGACCGGGTGGCCGTGCGGTCTAAGGCGTTAGGCCAACGACTCGAAAGTCCCGGGTTCGAGTCTCGGCAGGGGCATTGGTGATGGATAATCGTGACGGGCCGAAGTAAACAGTTACTAGACTGGTCCATATAAAATAAAGATTATCAAAGTTTTTCTGAATGGTGAATGGTATACTACGAAGTAAATGCAGTAACAGTGAGATCTGAAGATTATACTACAAGTGGAGGCAAAGTTGACCATTTCGTTATCACGCCGAGTAAATGAAAGTGTGGATATCTGCAGGACAGCAAATGGTAATATAATCTGTTTATTTTCTCTTCTATATTCGACTCTCGTATGTGTAAGAAAAGTGGAGCATTAGTTTCTACATTTTTCGGCACGTTATTTGTGGACGCAGTACAACGTGTGTTTCATAGACTAAGTTATATTTCCGAAAACTTGCTCGAGTTCAAACAATTTCGAGAACGTTTAGTAGGAAACAACGAGTTGGATGAAGTATGCCTGTTTCCCCTATATAATTTCGTGGAATCTTAGTGATGTCATCAGAAAGGTAAATTACTCACGTAAGAGCATGAAGAGACAGTTTTGTTGTTCGTCAAAGTAATTAGTTATGTAGAACATTGTAGGCCTATATAGTCAGACATTGATAATTGTTACGTTTCGGTATAGTGGTGAACGTTCGCAGGATAAAAGATCTTACGTACACTTTTCCGAAATTCTTCAGGAACATAGATTGTCATAATAGCGTCGTTTCTAGTAGAACTCACCAGGTAAAAAGCTAATAGTGGCGCAGTACGCAGAACTATTTTTGAAACTACATACAGGTGGCGATAGAATTATTGACTTCATGAAGTATTAGATAACTCACCTGGTCATAAGCGAAGTGCTTCTTTTACGAAAGATTAACATTAGAACAGTAGTTCGATTGATTATTTTCAAACTTGCCAGGTTATGAGCCGAGTTGCTAAATATTGCTCTTGTTGCAAGACGGGTGCCTTTTCTGCATAGAAAGGCAAGAAATTGTTTTTGTAGAACAATTTGCAAACATAATTACGTCACACAGTTGTAGTTTCGGACAGTGGGTTTCTTTCTATTCATGTCGCGAATGTTTGAATCAATTTTTCTTGATAAGTATTTCACATGCTTTTTACGCTTAGTTTTGTTGATATAAAAGTCAGCTGTTCTTATTTAGATAGGCATAGTGAATAGAAAATCTACTCGAGTATCAGTGTTTACGATATATGTGAAATAATTTTATTATTCTTTTGCTATTGCTGTTGCCCCGTTTTTCAGTTATTTATTTTAGGTGTCATTAAAGTACAACGATATTGAATCTCGTCTAATATTTCCGTGGCTGAGGGTAACGCAAACTTGCCAAATCCTGTTCTTCGAATCTACGCAGCTGTGCGATATTTTGGTTGAGCACCTACTGACACACCGTTCGTATTTCAAAGTTCCGTATCCATTTTGACAACGTATATCTGATATTTTATTAACAAAACCCTTTTGATATTTGTTCTGTAATTATTTAATTTGAACCTGACGATCCTTTCGTAATCCTTCTGCTCACATCGTCAGGCATCTTGTTTGATATTAAATTACAATTTTCATTATAAAAACAGTGTGATTGTTATGCCTATCCGTATCATGTCGATATGCCCCTTAAAAGTACCTTCCACCTATCACTAAGTACGTCCTTTATTCATTATATTATCACTTAATTCAATTTCCACCGATTCTAGAAATACTCTGTTGTGTATTCTGTTTTAATGATGTAGAATTCGCATTTGTTCACACAATATTTTATGTTTCTGTTAAATCGAGTGCTCTGCAACGGTTAAATTTTCTGTATAACTATACTTAGGAATTCAAGGTATGGGTTCTAAGTAAATAAACACACAACGAATATCGGAAGAATTTCAGTAATTAAATGTCTTTCTAACTATTGTTGAAGCAATCAATAATAGCATGTTCCCATGGTATAATTAAAAATCGTGTTGTGTAAAATTTTGACCGGATGAAAGTGAGTTTTATTTGTAAGTAAATTTTAGGTATTTAAATTTTATATTCTTTAGGAGTTTTTCAAAATGTTAAAATGTCCTTAATACATGATAATAGTGGACGTCTTGGAAATTATATTTGCTATTTCAGAAATCTCACATGCCCATAAACATAAGCACTTTTATATTCAAGGGCAAGATGTTCTCAGTCAAATCTATTTATAACAATACAAATATCTACTTTGGGACATTTCTTATAACTATATTGGAATCGAACGAGAGATTCAGACGAAATCCACGAAACTAGTTAAATCAAATTTTATAGATTTATTATCATCCAGTTTACATATACTGTAGAATCATATTAGTAAGTCGCCTATGGGATGGCCGGAACGCAAGGAAGGTCGGATTATCAGAGTTGTTTGCGCTTTTTCGTTGCCATTATTGGGCAAGTACACTTCACTGGAAGATGATTTTTAACACAAAAAGGCTGTACGCTTTGTCAAAAGCCATAAATCCACTTAAAGCAAAGGATCACAACACATTGGCCAAGTCTCACCAGATAACTGGCAACAATGTACGTCGTGTTTCGAGAACAAGTGCAGATATTCGCCGGCATTCCTCAACTGCGTCACGAACGGATTATGCGAGGAATCGAACAATCGAATTTGGATCACGGGGGGGTCTTTGAATGGCTTTTGATATTTTCCCGGACAGTATAATGATTTGATCTAATCTAGCCTAATCTATTGTTAAGCCAAATTAAAGATGATTTATCTAGGTTATGTTTAGTCAACCTGAAAACTACTCTAATATAACATCATGTATTGTCACTAACTGAACGATTTTGTGAGTATATAAAATTTAGCCTATTTTCAATTCAGGATTTCTAACAGTAATTGGACGATTAACCTTGATTTTCTGGTGTCAGCAGTCGGAATTGACCTTGAATTTTCCCTTACGATATCATATATTTTCTTCAATGGCTCAGGAATACTTAGGAACAGACAAAGGCACTTGTGTCTCGAAATAAACCTAATATTTTTGTGAGCTATTTTAATGGAATCGTTTTATCACAACACTTAAAGTTTCAAGTTTATTAAATGGGACATATAGCACATTACCAAAACACAATGACGAATGCGATGCAACAATTAAGACAGTGTTACCACCACTGTTCTTGTTAACGTACCAATCCTAATACACGGAACCTATGAACAATTGAACCAAAGTGTTTGTGACGGGAAGATTCATGGATATCGTCAAATATCCTTTGGCTGGTGAATTGCGGTGGCGTCCTGTCTGAAGATTCGTACCAAGGAAAAGTTTGGCTAATGTTAGCTCAATGGGTATGTCATTCAGAGTCAGTAAACTGTGGAACACGTGTCACAAAACACCAACATGTTTTTTCGGGGGTACAGTGGAAGTCAATCGCGTTCAACGTTTGCCAATGATGACCGATTTATCCGCTTCTGTAGTC
Organism: Lepisma saccharinum; assembly: GCA_022664845.1. Classification (NCBI taxonomy): domain Eukaryota; kingdom Metazoa; phylum Arthropoda; class Insecta; order Zygentoma; family Lepismatidae; genus Lepisma; species Lepisma saccharinum. Next base: position 20,741 of record JAGDQP010028236.1, on the reverse strand, counting down.
GAAGAAACAGATCTGCCACATCAACTCAACTGCGTGAAGACGTTGTTGATGCTGCAGATCGATCAAGTACATTTTGCAAAATGTACATGTTTACCAAAAGAGCAACAGCACAAAACGGCGCATTTAAAGTGAGCAAGAGCACAGATAATTAGACTCATAAGCAGTGACAGTCAATATTCTTAATAGATGAGTCCGATCTTCTTTGCAAAGTCATTTTCGAAGAACACAGTTCTGATGATTAGCAAGGGCAGGATACCATCCACTCAACATAGCTGAAAGAGACAGAGAAATATACAGGTGTTCTCTCTTAAAGAACGCCCGAAAAGCTATATGCACATAACGAGTTTTGTAGATGGAAATGAAAGCGAAAACCCACATTGAAACCTTATAGAAGAAGACTAATTTTATTAATTTTTATTTACAAATTGGCTCACGAACAGGGTTGCCATGGTGCTCCGTGATCTTTCTTTAAAGTGGTGTAGCCAAATGTAAGCCGTACGTACGTTGCTTCCGTTATCAATCATTCAATATGAAGTTTATAAATTTTCTCTTGATTAGGGAATAATTTGGAAATAGGAAGTTTCTTTGCTTTCATTTTCAAATCGATAGTTAACATATTGTAGTGAAGTGTCAGAATGTTTGTTTCAATAAATTGACGGATTTCGTGATTTCACCGTTTTCTGCTTCACCTTTTTCGTTCTGCTTCGTATAAAAATATTTATCTTTCTTCACAAAGTCTCTTCCTATCAACAAATGTATCTTGTAGAAATATAACAAATATATCAACGCCTAAAATATTCAAAAAAAGAATTATAGTCTTGACTATACGAAATAGCATGTACTAGCGAGGGACTGATTGAAGAAATATACTGACAACTTCGCAAGAAGTGAGTTCTTTCAATGTTGGATCCTTATCACTGTTAAGCGAAAGGAAATGGATTCTGTTTCTTCGAGTTATCTAAGCTTTTTCCCTTGAAATAAAAATTCTTGTAATGAAATGAATTATGTGCTATCATAAGTTTATCCAGGATATTGAAAGAAAGTCATTAGAATAAACATAGATACATCTATGTTATGTTTGAATTGAATTTATTTAAGGCCTTTAGGTTCAGGCTGACCTATGTTGTCACCTAATATGTAACTTTTTTCTCAACATGGTTAACATGGTTCTCCAGAAAGTATATTTCCTTTCTATATGGATCGTGAATTATTGAGGGTAAATGTGTCATCATATTTGACAGCTGCGTAGTGTGAGTCAGTGCGAATCCAGCAGTGATATAATGAAGATTACACTCTGAATTACGCACTCACTGTTGTTCAAAACGTGTACAGTAATTTAGAATTGCACTAGCTCAGTATCAAGATTTCTCAAAGCTGTAAACTGTAAAGTGGTTTGTAATGCTCTCTCCGGGAGCAGACAGACCTAAAACCAGACAGGAGACAAATGGTGCCCTGCTGCAGAAAGGGGGATACCCAAATATTTATATAACGTTGGAGAATACCTAACTGGGAGAAACGCCTACGTAAGCCACAAACGAGGGCAATAATAACTTAAAGCACCACTATCGGAGACGAAGTCAAGGCGGGTACCTACCCACCGGTGCCTTTCTTCAGCATATAAGACCGTACGAAGCCATCACATGCACTTGTGTAGTACTGGAAGCATGCATGAAAAGAAGTCCGAAAAGAAGTGCCAGAACGTGGAGAAGTTGGCGATAGCAAAAGGCTAAAACACGAGAAAAAGACAAAAGGGAGAGATTTCGAAGAGAACACCTCGCCTGAAAATTCAACTATTTTTAATATTTATATATCAGCTTAAGTATAGTTAAAACACATTCGTGCGTCCTAGATATACGTATACTCCCGAAAAAAAGGGTTAATAAAATATTCAGCAGCTTCCCAAATTTGCATCCTCAGAGCCCAATGCTCATCAAAGCTATGCAGAAGAAGGAAGAAAGAAACCTTAAGATAAACATGCGCGGTAGAAAAAAGCAATCAAAGAATTGACGAGAAAATATTTAAAACTTAGAACGCTATTTTAGTAAACTACTGTAACAGAGATACGATTCAGGGGCTCCCATCAGGTTATCGAGCAGTCCGGCTAGTTTACAGCACATTCTGCATTATTCGTAATACATTCTCATCGCCTTCCTCAAAACTCACTTTCCGTAAACGCGAAAATAAAAGGCAACATCGAACTATATTCTCCAGGTGGAACCGTCCCTGGGACAGTAGCCTAAACTTTTACTACGACATTGTAGGATAAGTTCCGCGGCGAACTACCAGTGCACCCGACCAATACCAAAACTACAACTTCATTCCAGCATCCAATACCTAACCTCGTTCTTCCAAAATCTAAACCACACATTCATCAACCGGTACCCGGGAATTTTAGGGCCGGACCTCCCGAACATTAGTCACTAAAATGTACTATGCCAAATCGGCTACGCGCAAGTAAACACTGCTCGCGGGATTTTGATAAAACTTACATAATTTGACTACTCTCATAAATTTTATTTCATTTGAGTAACTTTATCATATGCATATGGACAATATAAATTTGCGGACTGACATAACGGAAGTTTGAGAACCTTCAAGTACTGCAAAATTATTAATTAGAGTCAAACTATACTGGTAGACTACCTACTTCCTGAATGAAACATTTACACAAGAAATAACTGGTAAATATATATTTATTTTTCTTAAGCGAAATCAAAATGCGTTACAAAATAACTTGGGCACAAAATTTCATTGAAAAAAAACTGCTTTGTGTGAAATTCTAGAATCACATATAGTTATAATTACATACCGGTACGTTTTGTTTTCTTGTCACATGACAAAAATAAAAAATCAAAGTTTACAGTAACGTTCTACGCCTCTGCGGAGCAGAAATCCTCACACAATATTACAGAAGATATGCTTTTTTTCGTTTCCAAAAATTTAGGTTTGTATTTTACATTTAAGCCCAGCTATAACAAAATTTGTACTTAAAAATTGTAATATTTCGTTCAAAAGCAATTGAATACGAGCAATATCGCTGAGCAGAATTTAGTCCGATATTCCAAAATACGTTAAATTATATGTATTTACATCTTCAGAATTAACGCAACCTAAGCGCAAATTTCAATAGTAAACATAAGAAAACTTTTAGGTTGGATTAGGTCGGATCACAAAGCAATTTTCTTATCGCATAGATTTGCTTACGGGGAGCTGGGATAGCAAAAAAAATTCAATCTATATACCTGAAAAAACGTTGCTTTACGTTCGGTTGGAATGCTTAAATATCTAAACGGTAAATGACGAGAATTCTAACGCAAAATTTCATGCACAAAAAAGTAACACCAATTTCCAGACAGGCAATCAAAATTTCCGGTGAGAATCAGGCAATCACTTTAATCATAACACAAGCAACTGAGTGTAAGGTGAGAAATATAAGGTTTCTGTACATAGATTCCAAATGGTAAAATTTTGATCAAGATATCTTAGATTTGTGAATGAGATCTGGATTCTAAGAAGAGGAATTTTGAGAAATTAACCTCTACATACCAACAGTCAGGGTAACATAATCCTGACCAGCAAAATTACTCGGTCATATTCAAAGCACACACTTTACCGCAAGAAAACCACACAAACTGTATGCTGAAGAACCACTTTACTTAGCCACACACACTCACTAAAAGCGGTTTCTGAACCCACAGCAAAATTATATTTATTTAAAAGAATGAAGGAAACAGCCACTGACACAGCATATAAAGCACACCAAAATGAAGAAAACCTTTCACACACAAAATTACCTTCAAACAAACCACCATTCACTACCGCCTTGTCTGCTTCCAGTCCAATTCATAAGGCCAGCATTGACAGCTACCATATCCACCGAGAAGATCTATACATTTATTCGCTTCTCCTTTGCTGCAGAACTGGAGACACCTGCTGCTATTACTTTCTTTCAAGAGTTAGGACTCCTGCGTTAATTTTAATAATTTAAATATACTAGGTTGCTTAATTTTTCAACTTTATATGTATTTTACCTGCAGCAGTTATCTTCAGGACCCTCTGTTAACGACGTCATCTTGAACTAATTTCGATCGACCGATAGCCAATCAGAAGTGAGAATCTAAACCGAAAGTAAAAGAAGAAACGTAGGCGGGGTCTACATACTCACTTTCAACACGAGTTTATCTCAACAATCAAATTTAAAGTTGATTTATAAAAATCAATACGAAAGTAGATTAGGCGAAGAACGATAGATAATAAAATATTCAACGAAATATAAAGTAATAAAAGAAGAGTAGACATATATAGAAAGTCCGCGAAACAACAATGAAACAGATAAAATAATTCATCGGACTCCTTTTACATCTGGACGAATGACAAGCCAATAGCTACATAGCTGGAGATATTCTCACAAATAACACTTTGCTTCTTTAAATCCGGAATGCGGAATGCGACACATATCCTAATAATGATGCATATGGATTCCCAGCGTCAGTCAGCAATGGGTTCGGGAGTTATGGGCCTGTAAAGTTAATAATCCATAGGACATACCACGTCTAGGCATTTCCTTGACGTCTCTTTCTGCTAACCTTATGTAATATACTACATAGAAATCATACAATCTATAAAGCACGAGAGGTAAGTGGAAGGTAGCATTAAACAGAAAGCAAGAGATTGAATTTGGTTTAAATCAAAGGATTGTTATTGGAGGCACGTTAGAATCATTTATAGAGAACAATCGATGTACAGATCGAGAAACAGAGCATGAGAAGCACAGAAAATTTGCTCACAGTGTGCACACTTGACAAAAGCTAACTCATTAAACTTGGAACACGTGCCATTGTCGATTGAGTCAAAACAGTAATCGTGAGGGGAAATCCACATTTCCGGTGCTTCGTCCAAGTAACCAGCTTTGTAGAAAACGTACCGAATCAAGTTCCTGAACGTAGGAGGGATGAACTGATAGATCGTGAACGACTGCTATGTCAGGAACCGGTCACGGTGCCAGATGTTCATATCACTCATCAACACCAATGTGTCAGTTACGTAGGGGCGGATGAATGACTTGTACTGCCTGAAGAAGTGCACATCCAACGACTGAATCTTTCCTGTACATCTTCCAGGAATCAGCCTCTTCATGAAATCAACATTTGAGGGTTTAAGGGCTCAGAGAGAGTGTCATCCTTGTTTGCAGACCACGAGTCCATGAGCAGGATGATCATCTTTCGATCCGCAGGAACACTTCGCCAGAAAGCTTCGATGTAGAACTTTTTCTCAAGTCCTCCTTACACATGTTTGCGAATGTGTAAGAAGGACTGTTCACATGTTTGCGAATGCTTTGATGTTAACAGAATCCGCTGGTTTGGATGCAGGGAATACATACATTAGTAGAAGAATCTCACCATCCATCGAGATGACAGGCATGATCATATAGCTATGAGTTGTTGCGGCCATAAATTGGACCACTGCTCTAACGACCGGTGTTCCCTTCGATCCTAGCGTCCGATGTCCATATAGCTCCTTGTCAAAGCGAGTCTGATCTGCACTGAACACTTACAAAGACAGGTAGTCTTCACTGATGATCAGCGTTTGTGTTTGCTCAATCAAGGCACCCGCAAGTTGAGCGACGTTTGCTTCTTTCTCCTTCCAGTTCGTTCTGACTCTGTGCGTGATTACTCTGTCCACGATGTTGTTTCGCTTTTTAGACCTATATACCAAAGATGAGTCTGCTTTGAACTGAACCGTTTTGTTCGGATCCATTTGCTTGATCAACTCCATTGTCCAGATCCGTAATGTGCGATCGTGGATGACAGCGCCATTCTCCTGTTTTCCCTTGGATTGCTCTAAAACTGCCTGATTTAGAGCACACAACGATAGCTGGTCCGTCTTCTTCTCAAAGTTGTACAGCACGTTCATACTTCTGATGTACCTTAACTGGTTCATAACAGTCGTTACCTTTGCATGCTCATCACGTGGAAGTTCAGTCTTGGGGTTAATCGTCCAGAACTCCTACGCCCTCTTCTTGTAATCATTCCACTCGTGTCAGTCATGCCTCTTGTAGTTGAAAACTTCTACTTCTTTTCCGGAGAAGTGAACCCGATGAAATAGACATCGAAGACTGCGAGGTCTGCGACTGCTTAGATTAACACGGCTTATTTGTAACATCGTCTCCGAAATCCAAATCCTGATCTTATTCATCGTCATCTCCTTCGCCGAATGCAAGTGTCAGTATTTCCTGAAAGCTTCCATGCCACTGGTCAAAAGAAACTTGATGTGAGAGATCATTTCTTTTTCAGCCAGATTCGGTGGTGCTCTACTTGTACCGAACTCCGTGACCAGAGCTGCAACTACAACTTTCGGATCCATCTGCCGTCTGTAAAAGAAGAATAGAGCACGTTAGTATTTTCTATATCAAACAATGATCGAGAAAGAAGAGACGACGACTTGTCAAAGTTACTTTAGAAAAAGAGGAAAGAGAAGAGAAGAAGAAGAGAGCGAGAGACAGTTTATGACATGCAGCAATATCTTGTAAATAGAACGAGATTGCACAACTGTTAGCCATGGGAATTACAACTACATAAGTATTGTATAGGACATATTGGGTTAGGCCTAATCGACTCTACTGTGTATACTTCAACATATATTTGGCTTCTTATAAGTCTACATTATATTATGTTTCGGAAATGGAGATTTGCTAGATTCAAACACTAACAGATAATATACTTACGTTACAAGAGAATAAGATTCAATTTAGCATTTGCACACATTTCTTGATCCTGTACCCAGGGAATATTTATATCAAATGATGTTTTCTTGGAAATCTATCAAAAGATGGCTAATATTTTAGTTATGACAGTTTTATCTTAACAACATCATATTTTCGGAATGAAATTGACTTGTTCTTTGGTTCTAAATGAGTTTCTCGGTTAAGCTAGCTTTACTTACATTACTACAGATTTTTCACTGTGTTCTCATGTGGGGCAATGATGTTTTACTAATTTGTAAATATTCCGTTTGCTGATAGTTACATCTGTATATTAGGCTATGAGTTTGTTCAGCACATGATATAGTGTACTACTTTGTCTTCAAATATATTAAAGTCTTGTTTAATACTTTCATTACCTGTCTTGATTATTATATTCAGCCATCCATAAAGCCTTTAGATATATTCTAAAAGACAAATAAACCTCTCCCACAGTATTTTCCAGTGGACCAATTATTCAACCTGAAGTTATTTTCCAGGAAGTATTGTGTCCATATACATACATGCCTTGTTACTTGATAAAGCCTTGATTCTTGAATTATCATTGGACGATATCAAAGAAGTTAGTCCCGAAATATCTTCTGCTCTATTCCAGTTATTGCCTATATTCAGGTTAGCAGAAAGAGACGTCAAGGAAATGTCTAGACGTGGTATTTCCTATGGATTCTTATGTTAACTTTACAGGCTTATAACTCCCGAACCCATTGCTGACTGATACTGGGAATCCATATGCATCTTAATTAGGACCGACTTTTTCAGGATATGTGTCGTATTCCGCCACTCCGGATTCAAAGGAGCGCAGTGTTACTTGACAGCTTGCTATACACATTTTGAATGGCAGAGCCGCCTCATGAGTAAGGATAACATAAGGTATGCATTTCCCCTGCTAGGTGCATCCTGATTCACACTACACTGCTCCCAAACGGGACGCTTACCAACAATATTTCACGCGCCAAAAATGGAAAATTCCTTCTGTATTGCCCTAGACCTTGAAATAGATCTTGTATTTTAAGGGAGTTGACCTTGCAATAGAAGTTAAAAGCAGAGTTCAAACATGTCACCGGGTTATTCGAGTCTTGTTTGAACCGGGCATGTAAGCCTGACCCGGTGACCGACTTCAACCCAGTGACTCTCTAGGACAAAGTAGAAATGTAATTATTTCCTTATTACCCACTGTTACGCTTGAATAGTGCTCCTTTTAATGGTGAAGTAACCTGGGGTGTTACCCCACAGGGCACGAAAAATACGACGTCGAGAAGTTCGTAACAGTAGCATTAGCATATGCCCATAGTCTCATATTCCCGGAGAGAACAAAAGTAACGCAGGAGGTGTGCAAATACTCCCGCCTCGGAAAGCCTATTCTGAAATATTAAATAGGATAAAAGTGACAAAATCTTTTTAAAATCTCAAAAATAAAGCTCTCGTACATTAGCTCACTTCTCAAGGAAACTCACAGATTACAAAACTGATTTATTCAAATCACAGCAACAAGACTAGGTAGCGAAGAAAATTAGGCCAAAATTCGATCATCGAGTGGCTGAGTCACAGTCAGTTCAGACATTTTGAGTGAAGATGGTTCCGAGTCCCTCGGGTCAAGACCAATTAAATCGGATCAAGTCATTTATGTCTGTCTTAAGGCCGTCCGTCAAAAGTGCCCTAAGTTCAACTATGGTTTAAAAGCAATGTGGTTAATAACTAGTTTGGAAGCATGACAAAAATATTCCGGTAAGCTGAGTCAAGTGCACAATCCCGAAATCGATATGTTCATCTTAGTGTTCCACTTCTTTTCTTTAAAAATTAGATTCATCTTTTTCCTCTCCTTTTCCTTCAACTTCAAATATCTGCTCTGACAATGTACTAAATCGTTTCTTATTCTCTTCTAGACTCTTTTGCCTAGAGAAAATGTGCACAACCAACATCAATTTCCAAACAATTTAAATACTTAACTATCATGCGATGAAGTGTATTACTAGTAGACATTTTAGCAACATTTTACTTCTAAATGATATGAAAATTGAAATATATTATATGAAATTACGTTAAGACAAATTTTCTCGCCAATTTTCTTTCTATTCCGGACGATGGGCAATTACTAAGATTACCGACAATTGCCGCAATAACCATACCGATCACATAACTTCTATAAATAATAGATAGATAATTACCGAGAAAGCAGTAGCAGAGCAGCTTGGTTTCGGAATGTACAATTGAGCTTCGTTGGGAAGGACCAGTGATCGGTTTCCGGGCCACCTCAGGTTTTTACTTCTATTTTTTAAAGTTTGTAGAAAGTGGATTAATTGATTAGAGTGTGATTTTTTATTTTTGTAGTGATTTTAATCATTACACAGCCCAACAACAAAATTATTTTTGTTTGGTGCCTGGAATACTATAACTGATTGTGACTGTATTTGGTGTGCTGATTCCAAATATAGAAATCGTTTCTTACTATCAGCTATAGATTTTTTGGATACAGTGTCACTAACTCATAAACAGTAATCTGCATACATACGTAGTTCCACTCCCTGACCTGCAGATTAGCTCCGTATAACATTGGATCTTGAGTCAATATTGCCCCAATGTTGAGTTATCGGAGACGCCAGATTTCTAGTGGTGGCTTTGCCATAGGTCGTAATTCGTAGCGCGGCAACTAGAGGGCGTATACCATCTTGCCTCCCTTACACATAAAGCTAGACTTGATTAACCAGTTTGTGAAAACCGTTGATCAGCATGGACCATGCTTTGTGTACATAGTGTAATGTGTAACCAGATTTATATTTTTCCTAAAATGGATCCAACATGGCGGCTGGTTGCCGTTCCCTTGTTTATTAGGGAAACTTATTTTTGAACTAGATCACACGTCACTCGCTCCCTATTGGTTCTCCAGGAAAACACGTGCAATTTTTCGCGGCTAGGAGCAACTGACTTGGATCGAAATGTGGCTAGCGGAACATGTGGTTAGCCGAACATGTGGATGTTGTTAACGGAATATGAGTGTAAAATATTGTTAGTGTTAAGGAAAGTTCAGTTGCATAGGGTTTGTCCATATATTACATGTTCTGTATTCAATACGAATATACGTGAGTAAAATATGACGAGTGTAATACTTAAAATAACAGGGAAGTGCCATCATAATTCTGGAAGTGATCAGTTTGATTGAATGTAACTACGATATTCAGTATTTTTTATTTTATGGGTCATGTACCTAGCTTGAGAAGTAAACTTTTGATAGCAAGGATGTTAGCTCAATTATTTATTTCTGAAGTGAGCTATTTGAGTTACCTAACTGTGAAGAGGTTTTGTGCTTTTCCGATTGCCAGTTTCATAGTATGGTGCAAAGTTATTTATTCATTAAACAACAACAGAAGTGGTAGGAAGCGTTTTTGGTAAGATAGTCTTATTGCATCAATAGAGAGATTAACAAGAGTAAAACGGGAAACTACTGGAGAGGTTTATAAGTGTGGAGTCTTCAGTGTGTATGTGTTGAGGATATTAGTCATTTTGGTTCTGGGTTATTATGTCCTTGAACACGAAGTAGGTAAAAGTACTCTCCATTTAATTCCAGTGTTCTCAATCATCACTAAAATTAATGAAATCCTCATTTTGTAGTGACCTATTTTCAGTTGGTCACAACATATTTCACCCTCTCCCCTTTTTAGGACTTTTTTTTCCTTTTTTTTTGGTCGTTTTATCGGTGTTTTTTTAACTTCGGCTTACATTAAAGTGTTTATTTGTCCACATATCAAAGAAGCCGAAAACACTTAGATAATCCCTTTCATTGTTGATTGGCGGGATTTTATTCTTATTGCTTCTTCATTTTATTACTTAATATTTATTTGTATATTTTATGGCATTATTTCTGTATCAATTTTTCTCTCGTTTAAAATCTTCAAAAACAAATTAAAAGATCTGATTGTTGTCTTTTTTCGTCGAGAATTTTGATGGTTAAGCCACACACCCTTTTGCTCCATGTTGACGGATTTGATTCTGCTCCCTGATTGGATGTGGCCAGCCAGTAGTTAAAACATGTCGTTGAGTAGGGAAAGCTGCACAAAATTACACTGCCTCCGAAAAATATATAAAAGAAAAATTATAACGCAGCCGATGTCTAATAAGTTTATTAATATATAAAGCAGCATCGACTGACGAAT